>MU737252.1:132626-195417 GCA_026770625.1 Nicotiana glauca | reverse complement strand
CATTTTCCATCTACTGAAGGGAAGATTCTGGTGCCAAGAGAGGGTATCATTAAGAACGGGTATAGGCTTGTAGCTTTGGTTTTTGAAAGAAGAAGGTTCAAGGCTCAAAAGGGTTAACTAGGGATCATTTCATTGGTAGGTCATGGAATTGTTCAATCTTAGCATTTTGGATCAAGGAGAGCCTATAATCACTTTTTAAGCCAAATTTCACCTAGGATTTTGCCTCAACAAACATTCGGGGCAAGTTCTAGACCATCGGCTCGGGACTTAGACTCACAATTTGAATTCTCACCACACACTCAAGGATTGCTAAAGACATCGAGTCGAGGGCTCACAACGACCTTAGTTACGATTCAAGCGCACAATGGTCCAACACGACCACATGATGATTGTTTGGTCAGCACAAGAGTCTCAAGGCCACAACTTTCACCACCCTAAACAAAATATTATGTCTTTGACCATGGGATCAAAGGCAAATGTGTTAGGCCTAAGTGAAGCTTGCCTGAGGTACCCTTAACTACAAAATATCGAAATCAAAAGAAGAAAAAAATAAAAAATGGACTCAAACCCTTAAGAAGGTTGTCACGCCATCTATCATTGGGAAGAGCCACATGGTTCGCACAACACTACCCTTGGAAAGAACCGTGGCATTAAGAAAACCAAGGGCTTATTGAAAATGCCAAAACCAAAACAAAGGCTACGAGCCTAACTACCAAGCTAAAAATGAAAATTTTTAACAAAAATAGAAAATCAAATTAATATGTACAATGGGGAGTAGAATATACAACGAGGATGAAATATACATAAAGTAGAGAAGTAGCCAAAGTGAGAAGTTATATACAGGCCAACTATCAAATCTAAAAACATAAACTAAAAGTCAAATATATACAATCATCCAAATGTATCAAAAATCAAAACAGTAGGGCGCACCCCTACGAATAAGAGCTGGCATTGTCCCCAATGCCAACTACCAAAATAAGCACAAAAATAAAGAATGGATATAGAGTAGCTCCTCAGGCCTGATCCACATGCATGGGGTCTCCGGTCGTCCCCTGATCCTCTGTAGTAGCCGGGACCTCAGACTGGTCTCCGGCCTACTGCTCTGAAGCTGGTATAGGATCCTGCTGCTGCTGGACTGGCTGCACATCGGGTGCCTCACTGGAGGGAGCCTCATGAATCTCAGCATGCTATATCACAACTCCCTCAGTGTTGGGCAGCTTCCTCTTCTGCTTCGGGTGGCTGGGTGCCTCCTCCTGTTGTGGGACTGGTTCTACTACTAGTGGTGGAGGTGCTGACTCATCAAAGAACAAGTCTAAAGGCAGCCGGTCTGCCTTTAGCTTGTCAACATCAGCTCGGAGCACCTTCACCTCTTCCTTAGATGCCCTAGATTTTCTCATCTTCTTATGTTCTCTGGCAAGTTCCTTTAGAACTTTGCCCTGTGCCTCAACTGCCTTTGTCAAGGTATCCTGAGTCGCTAAAATCTTCTCCTGGTTAGCCAGGAACGTCTTCAATGTCTCCTCAATGGATGGAGGAATCTGGGTAGTGGCTGGAGCAGACTGGGCCGTAACTGTGTGGCCAAAGTGGACAACTTGGATGTCGAGACTGACATCCAGTTGTTCAAACTAGCTAACGTCTTTGCTAACTGCTGGGCCGTTATAGGGGTGGATCTGGAGGTGGGAACCACTCGGCCAGTTGAAGAACTGGGTCCCGTAGAAGAAGATGGGATATCAAGAGTAGTGGTAGCAGCAGGGATAGATGGCTCAACAGAAACCTCAACCGCAATTGGCTCATCAGACTGGCCAATCGAGGCAGAGGTGGATAGTTTTCCTTTCTTGTCCCCCTTTGGGTTGTCCAACCCCTGAATACTAAACCATGAGAATGGGGACACCAGCCGGACTATAGTATAGTGGTAAGTATTCCCGCCTGTCATGCGTGTGACCCGTGTTCGATCCCCGGCAACAGTGCCAAAAAGTGATCGCAGCAAACTCAACCTTACACAACGGTAGGAAAAGCGGGCGCTAAAACTTTTACCCGAATAGTGGTATCGGGGTCGATTTTCCACAGGGAGCTTGGAATGGAGTTGCATATTTGTATAGACTAAGCATGCGTTTGTGCTTTTAATTGCACTTCTAACATTTTTGGATTTTCTATTATCAACTACTATTATCAACTAAGGGTAAGACTAAATTATGCTAAAGAAATATTTTCTAAGTTGTAATTAATATAGGGAAAGGCACTAGGGTCATGGCATCACCTAGGTGTTTAACTAATGGGTAAAAACTACTAACAATAGATTGACATATTTGGGATCAATGTTATAACCGTTGCATAATTGTACCCACTCTCACACCTCTCGGTAGAGAGAGCGATTTTGCCCAATTAACTCTTTCGAGACCAATTGGGTAGGCCAATTAGACCAAGCAACTAGGGTTCAAGTATGGTGATTACTCTCTCGAGGTTTAACCTGTTAATTGGGACTACAATTTCTCATGGGTCCATCCCAATTCCTTGTTGGGTCAATTTTGGGGTCATAGACTCTCTTTCTCAAGAAGAGTCAAGACCCACTACGCTAGAATTAATGTTTGCAACCACCAATCCTTAATTAAAGTATAAAATTAACCAAAATAACAAACACCCAATATCAATCTATCATTAAGAAGCAACACCCATCAATTACCCACACTAGGGTTAAGCCACAACCCTAGCTAATGGGTTTAGCTAGACATAATTAAAGAAGAAACTGAAGAAATAGAAGAAGAAACAACCATATTAATTAATTGCTAATGTTAAACTACAATAATCTATGATGAAATAAGCTAAAAAATGCCCAAAATAGGCTAAGACATATGTCTCACGAGCGCAACAGCTATCTGATATATAAAACTTAACCTAAAAATGGTAAACTGTTCTATTTATAGTGGGCTGAAAAAATTGGACAAAAATGCCCCTGCGGGTTCAGTGCGGGCCGCACAAACACGACCGTGACCACACTTGGCTATTTGACTTCTAATTCTGGCTCTCTGAAACAGGTGATGCAGACCACACAAAGTTGACACGCGACCGCATGGAGACAAGTGCGGACCGCGTGAACTTGTTGTGCGGCCGCATGAATGGCTTGTGTCTGTGCTTTGAACTCCTATGATGCGGACCACATGAACCTGTTGTGCGGCCGCATTGACTGTGAGCAGACCACGTGAACTTGACCGTGGCCGCATCTCTTGCTACTGGAAAATGACACCTCTCTGAACTTCTTTGGCGCGACCGCATATCAAGACTGTGCGGCCGCATGAGGTGAGAGCGGACCTCATGATTTGGACCGCGGCTGCATGGATTGGACTTGTAACTTGTGCCTTCTCTGAACTTATATGATGCGGCCGCATGACATGATGGTGCGGCCTGCACCAAGATCTGAATTTCATCACTTCAATGATCTTTGACACTTGAGCAGGTTTCACTTCGTTTTGAGCCGATCTTTGACGTTTGCCACTTTGTCGCTCAAACCTGCAATCAAGTGCAATCTGTAAGCATTTTGGGTCTATTTTGTAGCAAATTATACTCAAAGCGCAGGCAAGTATGGGCATAAAATGTGTTAAAATCATAGTTATCATTCGGTCAGACATTTTTCAAAATGCTTCTCATGGAATGTCGAACAGGCAAAAATCTCATAATTGCTCATTTATCTTTGCCCGAAAACCCTTCGTGTCTCCGAGAAAAGAGGGGCAGCTGTGAGCACGTGATTTTTTTCTCGCTTGAATTATTCCTATAGAATTCTTAAAACTAGGATTTTTCTTTTATTATTTGAATTTTAGGGCATGGTTTTGTGTTTGTTCGCATTTTGTGTGCATTTTTAAGTGATATAATTCATAAAAAATAGCATAGTTGCATTTAAGACCCCATTTTAAATATTTTTTATTAGTTAATTAACATTACAAAAATGGCAGAAAATAACAAAAATAGTCCTTTTTACATTTTTTTACTTTTAATTTTGATTTTTTCTTATTTTTCTCTTAAATTAGGATATAGTTAATTTTTGAAATTTAATTAGTGTAATTTTAGAGTTAAATCAGGTCTTTTAATTAATTTTATATTTTTTACAAAAAATAAAAAATAATGAATGAAAAAAGAAGAGAAAATTAAAGGAAAAGAATAGGCTTAATAAAATACCCAAGTTTTAGGCCATTTTAATAGCAGCCCAAATCAGAACCCAAGCCAAACCCCCCCCCCCAAACCCGGTACCAATCCAGCCCAAACCCAAAATCCTACCCGGTCTAGCTTCTTGAACTCCCAAACGACAACATTTTGCTCCTCAGTTAATCTCAACCATCGAGGTTGATTGATCCAACGATTGAGAACTGAGGAGCCCTAAATATTTAAGTGTCCTAATGACCCCTACCCCCAAAATCATCTCTCAGAACACCCCAATGCAGACCGCCGCCTTCCGCCATCTGCCGCCGGCCGGAAATTGCCTCACCGGATTTTCTCGAATTTCAAATCAAAGAGCGGCAGAACCCTAGAAATTCGAATTGCTCGAATTCTTCTAAATTTCTTGGGTCCAGTGCTGGATTCGAGTCACGAAATAATGTTTTTGTTTGTTCTTGGTGAAGAACAAACGTTTAACATTAGTTCGAGGCTCGAATCGGGGTCCAGCCTTGTTTAACCATGTGTAGGTGAGTCTTCCTATTTTTCCTTTATTATTTGAAATTCATTGTTAATTTAAACTTTGTTTTCTGGCCCTTAAGTCTTTAATTTTCATTTCTTGTTGATTAGTTTAGTTAGATAACTCAGTTAGTGTATCTCATATTTGTTGATTCTGGTTCTTAGATTTTAGCTTTGATTTCCTTCTTTCTGTTTACATTAATTCCATGCAGTTTCATTTATTTTTAATTTTAGTTTGATTGATGTTAGAATTAATTTCGGTTGTTTAAGTTTAATTCTACAATTAGTTTTGATTTTGATACTTAAAATAGGATAATTAGATTATTAGTTCAATTTTAGGTTTTCTTTTAGTATAATTGAAATTGTTTGGATATAGCTGAATAATCCAGTATTTCTTTTGACTAACCATGGTTAATTTTGACCAAGTTAATAGGGCTGGGGTTGTTTTGATTAGGTTAGTAATTCATGAGTTGAATTAAGGGTAGTATAGGCAATTAAATAAAGGGAATCCTGCAGTAACTGAACTGGAACCCCCTAGAATCTTCTAGAAGGGGGTTCTAGTTAGAATTTCAGGAACTTGGTAGTGTTACTTGGCCAACAAGGTATGATTTGAGGGACGAAATAGTTAAAAAACTGAAATTAAAAGAGGGACCTAGGGTGTAAATGAAAATCTAAAGATTGCCCTAGACTTTGTCTATAAAAGGGCAATACCTTGCCTTATAATACAAGTTTTTGAGAGCTAAAAAATTCAAAAGTTTCTGAGAGTTTTGAGAAAGTTTTAGAAATTTGAAAAAATTCAAAAAGAGTTCTAAGTTTAGAAGGTTTTTAGATCTGAAAAAATTCAAAAAAAAAAAAGTTTTCAGAAATTTGAATAGTCTAGAGAGATCCAAAACTCTAAAAATTCAAAATTTAAAAACTACTGAAAATAAATCCCAGAAACAAAAATCCTGAAAATCATAAAAAATATAGTGCAGAAATCCTTCCAGATATGTTTGGTTGATCAATTACATTGGTTCATCAAGTGTGGTCTTCAAATTCAGCTGGTTATTGTTTGTGTGAAGTTATTTCGAATTTACTGCAATCTATACTTCATCACTGGATTCTTAACTACTGCTTTTGCTGTAATTGCTGTTTCTCATGTGTTGCTGCTTAGCTAATTCCTCTTTCCTCACATTTTGCTTCAATTTTCAGGTACAAGTCCTGAACCTTGGATGATGTAGTGTCTGATTTGAGAAATGAAATAGAATCTTTATGGCTCATTCAACTTTGTTCCTTTCCTACTGCTCCTGTTCGTTTTTTTTCTGCATTTGTTCATAGTTTAGTTTAGTTAAAATTTGAGTAGTTGAATGCTGTAACTAATTTGGACTGCTAGACCCTTTTAGAACTATATGAATATAATGTTGTTAGCTGGTTGAATGCTGTTAGCTGGTTGAATTCTATTTGAGTAGTTGAATGCTATTTGAGTAGTTGATTGCTTAGGAATAACTGATTGTTTTAATTCATTCATAGGTGCCTGGTAAATTTAAATTCAAAGTTATATTGTTACTGAACTACAACGGTAGGATATTTCAGATTCATGTTGTATTACACGTTAGTTTGGAGGTCCATTGAGTTAATAGCTCAGAAATAAAAAATATAAAAGCTAGTATTTCAGTAATTACACCCGTTTCCAGTCATAATTCAGCACATTTAAAGTGTATTAGTTTCAATTAAATGGCTGTTAAATTTTAGATCATTCATGTTAGTTATCAGTATACCAGCAAGTTGAGTGAATTGAATAATTATGTGACTGAGAGTTAGTGTTGATTTGAATGCATTGTGCATTTGTTTGCCAAAAACTGTTAAACAGGCACAAATGGAAATCAGTAAAAACTTGGGCCCAGTAATTAAGTAACCAGAGGCCCAAGCATTATTAATCACCCTCTTTTCGAACTGGTCCACCCCATTGGATCCTTCACTGATCCAGGCTTGGACTTTGGCCCTAGTTTCTACCCGGCCTCAAATTGGGCTTGTAATTGAGGCCCAAATTTTGAACAACTTGATTGAATAAGCCGAAATGACATTTCCTGCCTTGGGCTGCTTGGAGGCCCAACATGCTGAAAGTTTTGTTTTCCCTACTAAAGCTATTGGATTTGATGATTTAAAAATTGAATTATAGGCTTGGACTTTTCAAGTTAAGTAACAAACTTGAATTAAGGGGATTTTTCAATAATGAACATCCTTTTGTTTGGGTTTGGACTTGACCTTGAGGCCCAAGTGTATTCAAATGCTTTTAATAATAGTTTATTAACAATGCCAATTAATTAGGTCTTTAGAGACAATCTTTAATAGAGAATAATAGCCCCTTTTAGGATGGCCTTTAAGATAAAACGGGGTACGCCGTGCCAAACAAAATTCATAAATTACGTGGCACTCTTTAAATACTCATATTAAAATACCTTGAAATTGGGACGTGCCATTTAGCGAATTCTCATGGCCTCCTGCAAAGTTAATAACACGTTAGTCACTTTACGCGCGTTCTTTAATAATTCTACCTTCCTAAATTCGGGTGTGCATTTCATGTGACCCAAATCCAAATCCCAAAATATTGAATAAAATGTGTCGAGGATCCGGGTGCATTTCATGTGACGTGATCCAGAAACATGTTTTAAACGATGTTCAATTTCCTTAAAATTAATTAATAGCGGTAAATAATTTTAAAATTGCACTATAGGATGACATGTATTACAACCAGATATTAAGCCATTTAAAATAGTTTAAGCGACCGTGTTAGAACCATGGGATCTGGGGGTGCCTAACACCTTCCCCCTAGTCAACCGAATTCTTTATTCAGAATTTCTGGTTCGCAGACTCCACTCGGGAAGTCAAAATTTTCCTCGATTTGGGATTCAAGATAAACCGGTGACTTGGGACACCAAAAGCCAAACCTATCCCAAGTGGCTACTCTAAAATAAATAAATAATTCCAATTCGAATAAAGTCACTTAAATTGGAAAAACTCCCTTATATACTACCCTTCGGGGTGGTGTGTGAAAAAGGAGGTGTGACTGGGGTTGTTTACATAAAATATTGACTGTAGTCAACTCAAAATATATTCAAAGGCCAAAATCATGTTTTCTTCAAAATTTCACATAAAATCTTTTCGAAAAATGATACAGATTGTGAATGAATATAGAGAAAAACTAAATGGAGCTTATAGAGATCTTGGAACAAAAAAATAACGGGTAGAACTCAAAATGACCTATCGGGTCATCACATTTTGCACCTCGAACGGACATAGAAAAGTACCTGGACAGGTAAAAAGGTAGGGGTATCTACTCCGCATGTCGGACTCAGACTCCCACGTAGCTGCATCGATCAGCTAGCCTCTCCATTGCACTCTATCAGAAGGATAACTCATAGACATCAACTTCCGGGCATACCGTGCTAGAATAGCCACCGGCTCCTCCTCATAAGTCAATTTTTTGTCCAATTGGACTGAGCTGAAATCAAATACATTGAACAGATAACCGTGATACTTTCGGAAAAACATGGAAAACTGGGTGAACTGCTGATAAGCTAGGTGGAAAAGCAAGCTTGTAGACCACCTCACCAACTCTCTCAAGGATCTTTAAGGGTCTGATATACCTAGGGCTCTTCTTCCCGAACCGCATCACACCCTTCACGGGAAAAACCCAAAGCAAAATCCTCTCTCCAACCATGAATTCAAGATCACGAACTCTCCTATCGATATAACTATTTTTCCTAGATTGTGTTGTATGAATCGGCCTGAATCATTTTGACCTTTTCCAGGGAATCCGAACCAAATCAGTACCTAACAACCGAGCCTCTTCCGGCTCAAAAAAACCAACCAGAGAATGACATTGCCTCCTATATAAGGCCTAATAAGGAGCCATCTGAATACTATACTGGTAGTTGTTGTTGTAGGCAAACTATGCGAGCATAAAAAACCAATCCCAAGAACTCTTGAAATCCATAACACACGTATAAAGCATATCCTCAAAGATCTGAATGGTATGCTCAGACCGCCCATCCATCTGGGTGTCTAATGTTGTACTAAACTTAACCTATGTGCCTAACTCAAATATGGCCCTCCATAAATGCGATGCGAATGGTGTGCCCTTATCATAAATAATGGACACCGACACACCGTGAAGACGAACAATCTTGTGGATATAGATCTCAGCCAGCCGCTTTGAAGAATAGGTAGCTTCCACCGAAATGAAATGAGGAGACTTGGTCAACCTATCCACAATGACCCATAACATATTAAATTTCTTCAAAGTTCATAGGATCCCAACAACGAAATCTATGGTAATACACTTTCACTTGCACTCAGGAATCTCAAGTCTCTGAAGCAAACTACCACGCCTCTTATGCTCGTACTTCACTTATTGGCAATTCAAACACCGAGCCATGTATTGTGCCATATCTTTATTCATTATTCTCCACCAATATTGTTGCCTCAAATCCTGGTACATCTTAACGTAACTCGGATGAATGGAATGCTGCGAACTGTAGGCCTCCTCAAGAATCAACTCACACAATCTATTCATATAGGAACACAAATTGGACCATGTATCCACAACATCCCATCATCTTCAATAGAAACCTCCTTGGCATCACCGTGTTGCACCGTGTCATTAAGAATAAACAAATATGGGTCATTATACTAATGCTCTCTGATGCGTTCATACAAAGAAGACCGAGAGACTGTGCAAGCAAGAACCCGACTAGGATCCAAAATATCTAACCTCACGAACTGATTGGCAAAGGCCTGAACATCTGATGCTAGCAGTCTCTCACCAACTCAAATACAGGCAAGGCTGCCCATACTTACAACCTTTCTACTCAAGGCATCGACCACCACATTGGCCTTCCCGGGGTGGTACAAAATGGTAATATCATAGTATTTAATAGCTCTAACCACCTCTATTGTCTAAAATTTAGATCCTTTTGCTTAAACAGGTATTTGAGACTCCGATGATCTATGAATAACTCACACGGCATGCTGTAAAGTTAATGCCTCCAAATCTTTAATGCATTAACAATAGCTACCAACTTTATGTGTAACGACCCGACTAGTCGTTTTGAGCTTTAGTAATCCATTCAGTAGTTTGAGCTCTTGAGTATCTTCATACTGTGTATTATTACTTGTGTGTATGGTCGGATTTGATTTTTGGATGGTTCGAAATGAATTTGGATTAGTGATTCTCACCTTAGAAGTTTAAGTTGAAAATATTAACCAAGGTTTGACTTTTGTGAAAATAACCCTGTAGTGATGTTTTGATGGATCCGATAGGTTCTTCTCATGATTTTGGACTTGAGAATATGCCCATATCAAATTCGGAGGTCCGTAGGCTGATTTGTGTCGTTTTGCCGAGAGTTGGCAATTTTAAGGCTTTGAATTTTTACCAGTTTGGCCTAGGTTGAATTTATAGATATCATGTCTGAATTTCTGCTTCGGCACTTGCAATAAGTCCATTTTTTCATTTTGAATTTTTCGACAAAGTTTGGCGTCATTCCGAGTAAATTTGATAGGTTTTGGACATGCGACGCTATTGTATTTTTAGAAGTTCTTGAGTTTCATGTTGAATTCATGAGTTTTGAGGTCCGATTCGTGGTTTCGGATGTTATTTTGACAATATTTGCACGAGCGAGTTTGTGTTATATTTTTGGACTGGTGTTGATATTTGGTTTGGAGCCCCCAAGGGCTCGGGTCAGTTTCACACTCTTAGTAGAGTGTTGATAAAGTTTAAGTCTTCTGGTTTTGGCATAGGTGCCTTAGGTCTCGCATTTTTGAGTTTTGGATCGCAGTTGCGATGTTAGGTAAAGTCTGTTAGGTTCACATTTATGAACCTACAATTCGCATTTGCGACGGGGCGCGTAGCGGGAGCTGCTTCGCATTTACGATCTTCTTGGTCTCATTTGCGAAGTATCCATGTTTGCAATTGCAAACAAATCATCAAATTTGCGATACCTACGACTGGACAAAATCTAAGGGACGAGAGTTTTAGCCTCATTTTAATATTGTAGAACCCTAGACTCGGTAGGAGGCAATTTTAAAGAGGGATTTTCATGTGCGATCATGCGGTAAGTGATTATTGTTCAATTTCCAACTATTTACATGATTATATGTGAGTTTTAACATCAAAATTATGAGAATCAAAGTGAAATTTTGAAAAACATTGTCTATATTTTTGAAAAATGAGAATTTGTGTTTTGAGAGTTGATTTAGACTTGAATTTTTAAACTAATCATATATATGAACTCGTGGGGTCATGGGTCGGAATCTACCATTGGACCTGGATTTTGACCGGGCAAGGCCCAGGTTGACTTTTATTGACTTTTAAGGAATTGTGTAAAGTTTATAGCTTTATTTATTGGAATTGATTTCTCTTGCATTTTTAATATTATTAAGTCGAATTTGGTTACATTTGTGCTGAGCGGAGGTGAATTGTAAAGAAAAAGCTATTTTTGAGTATTGATTGATGGCTTTTGAGGTAAGTATCTTGCGCTACGTTTTGTGGGGGAAACTACCCCATAGGGATTATTTTATTTGTACTATTTGAACTACGTGAAAGATGTGTACATGAGGTGATGAGTGTATACACGACTTATATGTGGAAATTTGACTGGCTTAGACTTCTAGGTTCTTATGTTCATTAAAATGAAGTTGTCTTATCATGTTAAATCCTCCATTCCTAAATTCTCTCTTACATGTCTTATTTGAAGTTGATCGATTCATGTTCTACCTTTGTTGCCAAATGTACTCTTATATGCCTTAATTGAAGTTGTTACCTCTTTTATAGGTGTGTTATCTCTTCTGTAATTGTCTAAGCTTAATTGAAGTTAGTGTTATCCCTTCCATTGTTTACTTATCCTTATTTGGAATCGTCACATATTATCTCTCTTATCGTTGAGTTGTACCTATTTGGAATCATTGTTACATGTTATCTCTCTTATCATTGAGTCATAGCTATTTGGAATTATTGTTATATATTATCTCTCTTATCGTCGAGTTGCACCTCTTTGGAGTCATTGTTACATGCTATCTCACTTATTGCCGAGTTGTACTTATTTGGAAACATTCTTATATGTTATCCCTTCAGTTATTGAGTTACTCTTGTTCGATATTGTTGTTACACATTTTTTGTTGAGTTATTTTATTTTGAAACCATTATTACTTGTTATGTCTTTCAATGTGAGCTCATTCTTCCTTTTCTTTGGTTTTTGAATTTTTTTGTGTTAATTTACTTGCTATACTCTCATGTTATTGTTGTTCTTATTGAAGTACTCAGTGTTGGTGAGCCGAGGGCTATGTGTGGTTATGGTATTTGAATTGTTTTGAGGAAATGTTGTGGCATATGGTCACATGTGGTTCAAGTTGTTATATTATGTTGTTATGTTTTTGGCACACGTAATATTGTTGAAAGGATTGTTGGGGTGTCCGCATGTGAATTGTCCATGCTATTGTTATTATTGATATTGCACATGCAGCGTGACAAGGCATGTTATATATGTCGGTTTGCTCATATGGCGATACAAGGCAAGAATATTATTATGCAGGTGCGGCGAGACAAGGCGGACATTTACTTTATTATTGCACATGTGGCGAAATCAGGGGGCTATGTCGAGGATGATTTGTGATGACTTGTGATGGCCTGGAGGCATTAGTACGTTATTGATGATATTTGTGCAATGGTGTAGTTACCTTTTGTGAGTCTTGCATTTTACTCTTTGTTGTGTTGTTTTATGTCATTCGTTATCTCTATTCTTACTTGTTGACGGAAGCCATGATAGAATACTTGCACAAGCATACACGTAATTAATCACTTGTATTGGTTTAAGAAGATGAATTTTGATGTTTATTAATCACTTACATGTATTCTCGTTTACTTGCCTTCTGTGTGAGAGTTGTACCATTGGCATATGAGTTATCCGTGTGGTTATGAGTTATTATTATTGTAGGCACGCGAGTTGTCCATATAGTTATGAGTTATTGTTATTTTTGGAACGTGAGTTGTCCATGTGGATATGAGATATTGTCACTTCCTTATCACGTGAGTTGTACGTGCAGATGTGAGTTATTAATTGTATTGGCATGTGAGTTGTCCATGCAGTTGTGATTGTACTGTAGGCACAAAATGCTAAGTAATAAGGGTTCGTGAGTTGGGACCGTGATTTGTGATTATGAGGTGTGGTACCTTAGGGAAATTCCTAAATAAGTTTTGTGTGAAAGCGGTTGTTCTTATTGAGTTGTTACTTGTTTTCCTCCACTTGGTTTCACCAGACTTAAACTGTATTCAGCTTACTCGACAGAGTTATTACCTGTTTGGCCTTGCTGCTAATTGCTAGTTTTCAATTGTAAGTAATGTTTTGTTATTTTAACCATGTTTAGCTTTATATTGATATTGTTCTTTGTTAGTTTCACATTCATCTTTGTACAAGTTATTAAGACTAGTAGTTGTCTTGACTGTTCCTCGCCAATACTCCACCGAGGTTTGTCTTGATACTTATTGGTTACTATTGTAGTGTACTAATGATACGGTTTTTGCACATTTTTGTGCAGATCCAGATACTTCGAAGCTTGTTGATGATTAGATAGCTGATCGAGTATTGTGATAGGAGACTTCAAGGTATACCTATCGTCGCATTCGTAGGCCTCAGAGTCACCTCTGATATTTTACTTTGTACTGTTTATTTCTATTCCGGAACACTTGTAATTATAAATTTCCTTGTGAACTTAGTGAGCTTATGACTTGTACTATCGGTTTTGGATATTGTATTGTGCTCGAGGTTGTTGTCTTATTATAGAATATCATGGGTTTTGTTTCATAGTTGTTTTGGTTAAATTTTGTCATTTAATACAGTAAGTGTTAATCTTACCTAGTCTTAGAGACTAGGTGCCATCACGACATCCTACGGAGGAAAATTGGGGTTGTGACACTAAATCATGAACATAATAATTCTTCTCATGAACCTTTAACTACCGAGACTCGTATGCAATCACCCCGACATTTTGCATCAACACTGCGCCAAGCGCAATAACGTGACGCATCATAAAACATAGTATAGGATTCCCCTTAGGCAATACCAACATCGGAGATGTAGTCAAAGCACTCTTGAGCTTATGAAAGCTCAACTCACAATCGTCGGACCACCTGAATGGGTCACCCTTCTGGGTCAATCTAGTGAACGGGGTTGCAATAGATGAAAACCCCTCGACGAATCGGCGGTAATAACCCGCCAAACCTAGGAAGCTCCAAATCTCTATAGATGAAGTAGGTCAAAGCTAGTTCTGAACTGCCTTAATCTTATTAGGATTCATTTTAATCCCTCAGAAGATACCACATGCCCCAAAAAGGAAACCGAATCCAACCAAAACTCGCACTTTACCATCCTTCAAGGTCTGAAGTACAATCCGAAGATGTTTCTCATGCTCCTCTTGACCGCGGGAGTATACCAAAATATCACCAATGAAGACAATCATAAAAGAATCAAGATAAGGCTTGAATATCTGGTTCATCAAATCCATAAATGATGTTGGGGAATTTGTCTAGCCAAATGACATCACTAGGAACTCATAATGCCTATACAGAGTTTGAAAAGCTGTCTTTGGGACATCTAATGCCATAATCTTTGGTAGCCAGATCTCAAATCAATCTTCAAAAACAAATTGCCACCCTGAAGCTAATCATATAAGTCATAAATCCTTGGTAAAGGATACATGTTCCTAAGAGTGACTTTGTTCAGTTGTTGATAATCAATAGACATCCTCATCGTACCATCCTTTTTCTTTACAAATAACACTGGTACACCCCAGGGCGAGATACTAGGTCCAATGAATCCCTTATCAAGCGAATCCTGCAACTACTTGTTCAATTACTTCAACTTAGATAGGGTCATACAGTATGGTGGAGTAGAAATAGGTTGAGTTCCCAGAGCCAAGTGAGCATCTCTGTCAGGTGGCATCCCTGACAAATCTGCAGTAAACACCTCTGGAAACTCACAAATAATTGCTACTAAATCCATGGAAGGAACCTTTACACTAGGATCACGAATATAGGCTAAATATTCTAGACATTCCTTCTCCCCCATATTCTAAGCCTTCACATAAGAAATAACCTTCTAGTAGAATGGACAGGAGTCTCTCTCCAGTCTAATCGAGGAAACCCTAACATGGCTAAGGTTACTGTCTTCTCATGATAGTCCAATATAGCATGATAAGGTGATAGCCAATCTATGCCCAAGATAGCATCAAAGTCCACCATATCAAGATGTAGGAGATCTACACTAGTCTCAAGGCTCCCGATAGAAACCACACACGAGCGATAAACACAATCTACGATAATAGAATCTCCCACAGGCGTGGACACACATATAGGAGCAGTCAAAGAATCACGGGGCATAACTAGATATGAAGCAAAATAGGATAACATGTAGGAATAAATAGAGCTCACATCAAATAAAATTGAAGCATCTATATGGAAAAATAGAACAATACCTGTGATGACAGTGTCAAATTACTCTACCTCAAGTCTAGTTGGAAATGCATAAAAATGGGGCTGGGCCCCACCACTTTGACTTCCGCCTCTCGGACGACCTCTAGCTGGCTAACCCCCACCTTTAATGGCCTTACCCCCTCCTCTAATGGCCTGACCTCTACCTCTGGAACCATGGCATGAGAAGTCTGTTGTGGCATGCCGCCCTGTGACTTAGGTCAAAATCTAGCAATGTGCCTCGGATCTCCACAAGTATAACAAGCCCTCGGCTGCTGTGACTGCTGACACTGGAACTGGACCTGTCGACCTGGATATCCATCCTGATAACTCTGGATCGGAGGTGCACTAATAGGAGCTGATGGTGCGCTGTAGTCTAGCATAAGAACCATGACTATCAGAAGCACAGTGAGATACCTAAAGTGCTGACTGAATCCCAGAAGGATAGCCTCTACCAAATGAACCTCTGTCTCTAGATGAGGCACCATTGAAACCACTGAAAAGACGAGTCTCTTCTCAGATATTGTCCCTATCTTGACCATGAACCATCTCGATTTGTCTAGCAATCTCAACGGCCCTCTAGAAATAAATATCATCTTCGATCTCCTTGGCCATCTGTAGCCTAATACTGAAAGTACGTCCATCAATGAATCTCCTCACTCTCTCCCTCTCAGTATGAAGTAAGATAATTGCATGGCGAGCTAGGTCCACAAATCGGGTCTGATACCGGTAACTGTCATGCTACCCTAATGAAGGTGATCAAATTCCCTATATTACTTCTCTCTCAAAGTGAACGGAATAAACTTCTTATAAACAACTACGAAATTTATCCCAAGTGCGTGGCAGTAAACTATCCATTCTGCTTTCCACATGATCCTGCCACCATCTCTTGGCCAAACTGATCATCTGAAAGACTATTAAATCTACTCCATGGACTCAACAATACCTATGTTGCTCAGCACCTCGTAGCAACAATCCAAACAATCTTGTGGGTCCTTAGAAGGTTCACCACTGAAGAGAATAGGTAAGAGCTTTGTGAACTTATTCGACCTCATCAATCCCTAAGAAGACATCGCAGGCCTTTTACCGATCTGTGTAGCAACAACAGGCTAAACTAACCCAACTGGCTAGACTGTCGGAGTTTGATATATGGGAGCCATCTGCTCCGGAGTGTGAGTAGCAGGAGTCTGTGCTCCCCCTAGCATGAGAGACAGATGATGCGACTAAAAATGCACTAGTCTGGTCCATACTCTCCGTAAGGCCCACTAAATGAACTAGAGTGTACTGAAGCACGAGTGTCGCTATAAATCCCTCTAGGACCTGAGCAGGTCTGACTGGTGCAGTCTGAGCTAGGATCTCTTCCTCATGATCAATATGAGTGTTGACACCTAATTTTTTTCTATATATTTTCAATATACAAAATACTTTTAAAATAATATATATATGCATATATAAGTATATCCAAGCATTTTATTATTTTTCCCATAGTTTTTTTAAGGTTTTTAAACTGATTTATTTCCCCTTTTCATCCATAAAATCCCAATAATTATGTACAAAACTATTAGTTTTGATAATTAATTTATTGGATTCACATATTTATGCAAAAAAATGGCTAAGGTAATTTTTTGCAATTTTATTTAGTATTTTTAAAGCTAATTGCACATAATTACAATATTAGCCATTTTTAGGTTTAAATTTATCTCATATTTATAAAATGGAATCCTATATTTTTAAATTGTTAATTATATATTATAAATCATTTAAGTGCTTTCAATTTATTTTTAGAAATTTATTTACTATTTTTAATAAATTAAAAGGGAAAACTGGCTATTAAAATTTTGGCCCAAATTGGGTTTCAATTATAACCCAAATTAGACCCCAATTACCCTATCCCAACTCTAATTAAACCCCGACCCAATTTCAATTAAACCGACCCAAACCCAGATCCCTACCTACCCCATTCAATCCAGGGCGTTGATCATTTAGATCAACGACCACCAGCTCACTTCCCATAATTAAACCCAAACGACCCCTAAAACCTAACTCATTTCCCACCACCTCTGAATCCCTTTCCCTCTAAATTTTCTCTGCAACCCCTCATGAACCCTATCTGCCGCCATCTAATTCCAGCCTAATCCACCTCAATTCCTGCCTAATCCATGGCCTCTCATGGCCATTTGAGATGTGTATCCACTTATGGCCAGTCCTTGCTCAATCACTATCTCTGGTCTTTTCCGGCCATCCATGGTTGTTCAAGTCAGATACTTGACTTTTCCGGCTAGATCGGTATTTTTTAAAAGCCTTTCTCACTTTCTCTGGGTTCTTTGAAACCCTAGCTCTAAGAGATGTTCAATTTTCTTTCAAATATGTGTTTATTACAAACTTTTTAAGTGTATCTAGAAGGTTCATTAATTTTTATTTCAAAATGACTCTTCATTTTTCAACCATTAGTGTTTCTCTTAACTTCTTTTAAAGATCTCTTCTTTGGTTTTTGGTTTTGTTTCATGACTTTACTATGTTCAAAAAACTTGTTTATGCTTTCCATCTACTTGATTCAACATGTTGAAAACCCTAGGTCTTTTTGGACCTATCCGAGTTCTGAAATTGTCCTTGTCCGTTAAGCAATGATTCCTTAATTAAAGGGAATCACTTGTGTTAATTGATTTTGATTGTGATTATTTCCATGTTTGTGTTAAGACTTTACTTATTACCTTATTATTCTCTCATTTTCAAAACTATAAATACCATACCCTCTCTTCTTTTAAACACACGAACAACTTGAGTTCAGAACACACACTTACACTTAAAACTCTCTCTTTCTTTACTACTACTTGTGTTATTGATTTGTCTAGTCGGCTGAAAGCCAAGGCTAGACTGTGGAATCTTGCTTACTTTTCCTTTTTGTACTTTGCTTCTCTATTGGTATGTCCTAGTTAATTTTCTAAGTCTCAACAACAACATGTTTATTTAAGTTGCTTCAATTTCTCATCCTTGTCTATTTCTGCTTATGTTTTCGCAATCAAGTTATGTTACTGACATGCTGTAATTTGTTCCCTTTCCTTTTTAAATTAATGCTTACCTATATGTGTTCTCTGTCAGTCATTTGTTATGCATTTTCTACCTTATAAATCCCAAACTGCCATACCCCTATGTGTGTTTGTGTTCCTTGGATGGTTTGTGTCCATGACAGCATCAGCTATTGTTGTGCATGATCAAACAAAACCCTTGCTGGGGTTATATAATAAATAAGATAATCCCTTGAGCCTTTTGAATGATTACTGACTCTGTGTAGTTTGAGTTTCACTACTACAACTATTTTCAAAATCCCCTTTACCACTTACTATTTTTCCATATTTTTTTATAAATCTATGTTCTGCACTTCCACTGTACTCTTAGAACCTAGGTTCTGCCCCTCTTGTGTGAGCCCCGCCTTGGGACCTTTGAGTTTCCTCTGATCTTGGACACATAAGGGCTGACCCTTCCACACTGCAATTATTTTATTTAGTTATGTAAACTTGAGTGTGAGCACTGCCTGGGATCCCTTGGGATCCTTCGGGAACTTTGACACACTCAGCTCTGAGAAAGGCTTTGAAACATTGGCATTGAAGTAATTAATCATATAACTCAGACAGGAAGTCAAGATCAGGCTTCTTTTGGTTGTAATTCCTTATTTCTGCACTTCTTTTGTAATTAAATCATTGGGGCTATAATAATTTGTAAACAATATCGGGGAGATTAGTGAAAATGGTTGGTAGTTGTACATTGTGGGCAGATTGGGTAGATAACATGCCTATAGGGTTTATTTGCTTCAATTGTGGTCTATTAGATAGCATGCCTATAGGATCAGTTCTTTGTTTAAAATAAATGCTGCATGCTACACTCCGATAACTAGAAATCATGCCTATAGGATCAACAATAAATTCTGCATGCTTCACTTTCATAAGTAGAAACCATGCCTATAGGATCAATGCATGTTCAAAATAAATTCTGCATGTTTCACCTTTACACAACTAGAAATCATGTCTATAGGACATAAATAGCTGTACAACTAGAAATCATGTCAATAGGATGTAAAGTAATTAAATTTTTGTTACAGCATATCCAAATTTGTTTCCTTCGGAAATCATGCCTATAAGTCCCAAGTCAGTTTTAATAATGAGGTACCCTACCTATAGGATTTAAAAATCAGTTGTAATTAGATATCATGCCTATAAGATCTAAAACCAGTTTAGTTAAGAATCAGCTTGACTCGTGCCTATCTGAATCAGATTTAATAACCTACTCTTTTCATGTTAATCAATATCATTAGAAAGCATGCCTATAGGATCCAAATTGCCTGTTTAAGACTAATTACTGCTCCACTGCACTTCTTAATCAATATAGATATCATGCTCATGGGATATACTTATTATGCCTAGGCAAGCCTTAGGTAGTAATAAACACTGGAATTGCCTTTGTTAATTATCAATTTCTACAACCAACAGGCAGGTCTGATTCAAACTTCTTATCTAAGTTATATAATGAATCTGGTTCTGAATCAAATTCCCTGCTTTAGGATTTTTAAAAATTCAGACCTTAACTATGTTTAAGTCGTGCTATTTATATTCATTATTTGCGAAGGTTTATATGAGCCCTCAAGTTGCTTACATGTTTACCCTTTAAATGCAGTCCTACGGGTTTTTGTATATCGCCTTAGCCTTTTACCTTTAAACCCAAGATTCAACCTAAAATCCTCCCTTTATAGGAATATTAGTCCTAAAATTCCTCCGGGAGTGATAGGAATGGGACGGGTAATAGCACACAATAGAGGTTGAGACCAATCCATGCTTTAATACCTTTACGGGGTGGGAAGGGTAGATATGAATATGATTATTGGTGCGCTAATACCACGTGTATCCCCTCTTCAGAGGAGTGATTATCGGGTATTGCATTGATGTCATCCATATTACAAACAAACCTAGGACCCTTTACATTCATCAGCATTCTTAGATTATAACTCTTTTCAAAACCTTACTTTATTTAATCGTTTTCAAACACTTGTGTATTTAAAATCCCCTATTATTTGAGCCTTATTTTTTTACTTGAAATTTCATAAATTTACAAAATTATTTAGCCGGAAACCACACTAGTGGATCCTGAGGGGTGCCTAACACCTTCCCCTTGGGATAATTTCAAGCCCTTATCATATCTCTGGTTATCAAACATAGTTTGTAGTTGAACCCCATAGGTTCCCTAACACACCTTAAAATCGTTAGGTGGCGACTCTTCAAATTTTCAAAACCCCTTTCCCAAAAGGAAAGAGTTGTCCCAACCCAAATGTCATAAACCCGATTTTGCGAGAAAAAGGGGGCGCGACAGCATGGCGACTCCGCTGGGGATTTTTAGGCTTTTAACATTTCAGATTGTTCTTGTGAATTTGTACCTCTCCCTATGTGCAATTATTTGTTTAATTCTTTTAAGCATTTAATTTCTTATTTCAAAGTAAAACTGACATATCTCCCTTATTTCTTTCCTTTATTGCTTTAAATTACGAAACTGCTGTATTTATCGCTTTCTTAATGTGCAAATACATGTCAACATGCTTTTAATTATTGCATAATCATGCTCAACATCATACTCCACTTGTGACAAACAAATACTATATCAACGCTTATGATGAGTGATTGCGCTCTTCCTATATCATTAGCCCCTAAATTCGGAAAGAACTAGTCGATCAATAGTGCAGTTGATAGTTCCGAGCCTTCCCCCTTGAGTTGTCCGCTCAAGGGTACCAGTCTAAAACCCCATAGAAACCTTTCTCTGTTCAAATTGTGCATGCATCATGGTCAAACCTAGCCGGATTAGTTATGTTATTTGCATAATGATCCTTTAAGATAGCCTTGTCTAAAGTCCATTGGGTTTCCCTAAACCAAAATGGACGTCATCACGTTTTGTACATTTATTTGGAGAACTAAATGCTTCATGCTAATTATTGATATTAAATAGTCGAGTCTGGTAGGGATAAGGGCCTAACCTTATTTGCCTTGTAGAAATATAAGGCACGAAGTCCCCATATTCGACATGGTTACCAACATCCATCCAAGATTACTAAGCTGGTGGAAAGATTTACACTCTAGTGACCAAAATCTCGTCAAAAAATATCTACGAAATCTACCATCCCTCCTAGAGATCCAACCTAATAACATGATCATAGAAGCTGCCACATTGTTTTGGGATTGTGAAAGGGCCGTGTTATCCTTTGGGGACATTGAAATGACACCTTTACTTGAGGAGATAGGAGGACTATTCAGTCTAGTGTGGGAAACTCTGGGTTTTCTAATGCCTGAGAATCTCAAAGTCAAGGGCTTCCTTAAAATGATGGGTTTGAAGAAGAATACAGAACTGATATGCCTGGAGGAATCATATATCCTTTTTGACTACTTGTATGAAAGGTATGGTCACAACAAATCTTACTGTGCCTACCCTGACGAGTTTGTCATCACGTCCTTAGGACACGACCATTGCAGGATTTTCGTCTTCATGTTTTGCTTCCTGGTTCTGATTGTATTTCCTATGAAGAAAGGTAGAATTCATTCTAGGCTGGATATAGTAACCAAAACCCTAATGGAGGGGATTGGTAGGCAGACCTTCAGAATTGTACCCATGATCATTGTAGACATATACCGGGCCTTGGAGAAGTGTCAACAAGGAGCGAAGCACTTCAAAGGCTACAATCTGCTACTCCAACTTTGGCTCATAGAGCATCTCCGAAAGGGCAAATATCGACAAGAAATTCAGTGAAGGGACTGGGGTGATCACATCGCTTTCCACCATCCGAAGCGAATGAATTACATCCTCGACATGTTCGCTCAGCCTGAGAATGATAAAGGATGGGTTGAGTTATTTGATAATCTGACCGAAGAACAGGTTCAATGGATGATCGAATGGTTTCCGACAGAGGAGTTTATCGCCCGATCCAGAGATGCACCTTTCCTGATACTAATTGGTCTTAGGGGAACTACCCTTATGTCCCTCTTCGAGTTATGGGGCAAGCTGATAGGAAGCAAGTCATACCCAGGGTCGACAATACAAGCCACTTTCAAGCCGACTTCCAAAATAATGATAGTCCCTACAAGTGCCAAGCCCAACACATATGGCATTGCAGGATCGTAATGGGGAGAGACACTATCTATCCAGAGAGATATCATGCCGATCGTACTCCTTTCTATTTAGGTTGGTTAGAAGACAATCATGATGGTTTGGGCCAGCCAGGGTTTGTTCGAGGCCACATAGTTATAGATGAAAAGGCCGAGGTGCAAGTAAAGTACAACCAGCTGCGCAAAAGGATCCGTGAATGCGAGAGCCAACACCGCAAAATACAAGAGTCCAACCAAAATCTGATTGAGGAATGGAAAGACATGACTACCAACACCAACAAAAGGCTAGGATACTTGGAGCAAGGCATAGTAGAACTGGAAATAAAGTTTCTCAAAAGGGTTGAAGATTGTCAAGAGGCTAAAGGGACTGAAGGTGGACATCTAGCCAGAGTATACCTGTTGCTGGGAATTCGCGAGTTGGGGAAGTTGTTTGATGGAGCCAAGGATGCCAAATCTGGGGAAGGTTCTTTTGGGACCAAGTAGATAGGAGTTTATCTTTTTTGCTTTAAAATGTAGCAAGGCCAATGGCCATTAGTAACTTTTATTCCCTATTTATTTAATGTCGATTTGGGGTTCATCTTATGTTTATCAATGAAATGAGGCATTTAGCATTCCAGGTTCTCCAAATCAACTTGTCGCTAGGCCCACCTCGGGCACAATGAGGTTCCCAAATTAGGACACGCTTTACATTCCTGCACTACGGGTTTAAATATTGCAACACTTTTTATGATCTTCACTAATTTGGTTACCTTTTGTTTTATTTTTGTTTTGTTATTCACTTCCCCAAAGTTTAGCTCGTACACTCTAGCAACATCATCTTATTCCACGAGATCCAGGGCCCTCCACCCACTCCTCCTCTTAGTCCGGTTAAGAATAAGAACAAAAGCAAGATGGAAGATTTGAACAAAATTAGAAAAGAAAACACAACAGCAGAGGCCACTGATGGCCATGGTATTTGGGTTCCCAGCAAAAATGTGTCACAACTTGAGCATAAATTGTTGAAGTTTCAAGAAGAGCTCGATCAGGTTTGGAATTTGGCCAACCTATCCTTCTCCCTCAGCACCCCAGACACCAACTTCCCAAAATATTCAAAATCCTATACCTCCTAAGAAACAACCAAATCATTCCACTGCTCCAACAAAGAACCGATGCAACACTTGCCTTACTCCAAAAAACATTCCACTACTCATCCTAGAGCCTCAAAACTCCGCAAATGACCATTTCCACGCCCACACACCAGGCCACCACAAAAATCCCATCTACGTGGAGACCATGTCACTCTCCACCCAACCCATGTATTGCACACTGGAGTTTTATGAAAAGGATATACTCATTAGAAAGTTGGCTGAGGAACTTAAGAAATTAACCTGCCGAATTAAGGGGCATTGAAGGAAGTAAAGGGATCGAAGGGTTAAACTATGAAGACCTCTACATACAACCGGATGTCGAACTACCGAAGGGGTAAAAACCTCCCAAGTTCAAGATGTTTGATGGTATAGGTGAACCAAGAGTCCATCTAAGAACATACTGTGACAAGCTGATCGGGGTAGAAAAGGATGAAAGGATCCGCATGAAGATGTAGATGAGGAGTCTAAAAGAAGATGGACTATCTTGGTACATAGTCAAGTTCCCAAGAAGTGGTCGAGCTGGGTAGGTATGGCATATGATTTTATGGACAGATTCAGGTTTAACACAGAGAACGCGCCAGACATGTTCAATATCTAGAATCTAAAGAAGAAGCCCATAGAGACATTTTGCAAGTCTACTGCTCGCTGGAGGTCTGAAGCTGCTAAGGTCAGACCCGCCTTCGAAGAAGAGCAAATGAACAAGTTCTTTGTCCAGGCTCAAGACCCGCAATACTATGAACAATTGATGGTGATTGAGAATCATAAGATTTCCGACATTATCAAACTGGGAGAATGAATTGTAGAAGGTATTACGAGTGGTATGGTTACAAACTTTGAGGCCTTGAAAGCTACAAATAAGGCCTTGCAATCTGGTGGTGTGTCTAAGAAGAGGGACTTAGGGGCCATGATGGTTGCACAAAGGATAAAGTGTCTCCTCAAATACCAAACTTACCCAATACCTCCACTCACATATCAGCCAGCCCAAAATTACCAAGCACCCTCTTACCAAACTCCCCCACCAACTTATCAGTCATCTCCGCCTCCTGCATATCAGCCTACCTCACCCAGATACTCCCAACCCGCTCATGTCTACCAAACTTACTATGCCTATCCACCTTATTACCAATCACCCCCGGCATGCTAAAATTTCCCTAGGCCCTGACATAATTTTAATCAGAGGCTTCCAAAATAATACACAGCTATCGCCGAACCCATTGACCAGCTATATGAAAGACTCAAACCCGCTGGTTATGTCACCCCCGTCCCTGCTATAACCCCTAAGAATCCTCTTAGTGGATCAACCCAAACAAGTCTTGTGCATACCACTCCTACATTAAAAGGACATACCATCGATGAATACCACTTCTTAAAAGACAAGATACGGTCTCTGATTGATAACAAAGTCATTGTATTAAAGGCAGCCACTCTGACATCCGCAACAACCCTCTACTAGACCATAAGGGTGTGGGTATTCACATGATTGAAGTAGAGGATGATTGGGATCCTAAAAGATCCATTGGGTTGATTGCAGAAGGCGATGACCTAAAGAAACCAGCAACTACTCTCAATCCGATTATAGTCCAGATCCAACTGTCTGAGGACACCGAGGTAGATGCGTCTATACCTCTAGAGTTCGAAACAATGCCATCAGCAAAAGCACCAACACCATTTGAGGTTGCAGCCTTGCCACCCAAAGAACATGCTCCATTCGAAGTGAAGGTAGCCGTGCCGATCCCAGTGGCGATGTCCACCATGCCGTCATTCTACACAAATGCCATACCCTGGGATTGTACAGGCAAGGCAAGAAGAAGTGGTAAAGTCAGAATTGGAGTGACTATCATGGCCTAGGGTATGACAAGAATTGGTAGAGTCTATACCCTGAACAACTAGCTGAATCAAGCAAGCAGGTCTCCAATCGGCCTCCCCTCATTGAGACGGGTCCGGATGACCTTTGGAGGAAAATACAGGCCAAGGAGTATTTGGTCATTGACCAGTTGAACAAGACGCCAGCACAGATATCCATCCTCTCGCTGCTACAGAATTCCAAAATACAGAAGAATGCTCTGTTGAAGGTGCTGAGTGAAGCCCAAGTGGCCAGTAACATCACTGGCGGGAAAATGGCTAATATGGTGAGGCAAGTGCTAGAAAGCCACAAAATCACCTTTTATGAGGACGAGCTACCACTTGAAGGGCTAGGTCACAACAAAGCACTGCACATCACTGTACAATGCAAAGACTATTTCATTACCAGGATCCTGATCGATGGGGGTTCCAGCCTTAACATATGTCCTTTGGTAACACTCAAGAATTTGGGCAAAGGGTTGCATGAGATAAAAGAAAGAGCAATCAATGTGAAAGCTTTTGATGAGTCTCAGAGGTCCACTATCGGTGAGATTAGTCTATGTCTGCAAATGGGACCAACCTAGTTCGAGGTCGATTTTCAAGTGATAGATATGCCAGCATCCTACAACTTGCTGCTAGGACGACCCTAGATTCATGCTGTTGGGGTCGTAGAATCAACGCTGCATCAAGCTGTAAAGTTCAAATATAATTACCAAGAAGTGATCATTTATGGTGACGGTAGCAATCCTATATATAGTCGCCAGACTATTTTGACAATCGAAAGAAGAAGAAAGCTGGGTGGAGAAACTTACCACCACATCGAGTGGGTCAATGCTATCGACAAAGGCAAATAGTGGGATAACATGATCGAGAGTATATTAAATTGGAGTGGGTATGAACCTGGCAAAGGGCTCAGCAAGAATCTCCAAGGGATCGCTAAACCTATAAAACTCAAGAAATGTGGCACTACTTTTGGTTTGGGATATGAATACACTTGGGAGGAGTTCAATAATTGGTTGCCACTATGGAGCGGTCCCTACTACCCATTAGAGCAACCAATAATGCATCTGGAGCAGACTTTCCAACAGGACGACATCGTCTATGGGATGGATTGCTATGTTATTCTCGAGGAGGAGAGGGAGGAAGGTCCTTCCATACAAGCTATAGCAGAGGGGCATACCTCAACAATTGGACCATCAGGACCACCAGAGCCCGACGAGCCTCGGTGTAGCAAGGCTATAACAAGCACTATTTACTATTTTATTTACTGAATGATTTTCTTTTCGCATTTTTCAATTTCTGCATTAAGATCTTTAATGTTCGAAACAATTATTCAATTTATCAAAGCATGTTTGATTTTTCCAATGAGTTAGATATTTATTTCTATCGTTTTCCTCCTTACTTTACCTATACAACATTACTATTACTTATCTTGATGAACCAATGACTGTAATATGCAATGAGACAATGCAACAAACGGACATTGATTCAGAAGAAGATGACATACCTGAGGAGATTGTCAAATAAGTTGCGAACTTTGAGAATAGACCAAAGTCCAACCTGGACGAAATCGAAGTTGTTAACCTGGGAGATGTAGAAAATGTTTAAGGAAACACGAATCAGCATTCACCTATTGCCATCAGAGAAGAAAGAATACATAGATTTCCTAAAGGGATGTGAGGACATATTCGCCTGGTCATATTATGACATGACCGGTCTGAGTAATCGATCCAATATGTCCACCGGTAAAGCAAAAGCTCAGAAAGTTCAAACCTGATATGAGTCTGAAAATCAAGGAAAAAGTCACCAAGCAGATCAAAGCTAAGGTTCTCAAGGTGGTTGAGTACCCGACATGGTTAGCCAACATTGTGCCAGTACTAAAGAAGGATGGGAAGACTAGAGTTTCTCTCGACTACCGGGATCTCAATCGGGCCAGTCCGAAAGATGACTTCCCTTTGCCGAATATACACATCTTGATTTATAATGGTGCCAAGCATGAGCTACAGTCATTCGTGGATTGCTTTGCTGGTTATCATCAGATCTGGATGGATGAGAAAAATGCTGAGAAAACAACTTTCATTACGCCGTGGGGAATGTATTGTTACAAGATGATGCTATTCGACCTGAAAAATGTAGAGGCCATCTACATGAGGGCCATGACAACCATTTTCCATGATATGATACAGAAGGAGATAGAGGTATATATGGATGACATTATCATCAAATCCAAGAAGTCCATTGACCACATAGAGATCTGAGGAACTTTTTTAATAGACTGCGAACGTACAACCAGAAACTAAACCCCGCAAAGTGAGCATTTGGGGTTTCCACTGGGAAGTTGCTTGGGTTTATTGTGAGCCGCCGAGGAATAGAACTAAATCCATAAAAAGTCAAATCCATTCAAGAATTACCACCACCAAGGAACAGAAAAGATGTAATGAGTTTCTTGGGGAGGCTGAACTATATTAGCCGATTCATAGCACAGTCTATAGTTATCTGTGAACAAATTTTTAAAATGTTAAAGAAGGACGCTGCTACCAAATGGACCGATGATAGCCGAAAGGCCTTCGACAGAATCAAGGAGTACATGTTAACACCACCAGTCTTAGTTCCGCTTGAGCCAGGCAGACCCTTATTACTCTACCTTGCAGTGTTAGATGGAGATTTCAACTGTGTTTTAGGGCAGAACAATGAAATGGGGAGAAAGGAACAAGCCATTTATTATCTCAGCAAGAAGTTCACCCCGTACGAGGCCCGGTATTCTCTTTTGGAACGCACCTGTTGTGCTTTGACTTGGGTAAATCAGAAGCTGAGACATTACTTCTGTGCCTATACCACGTACCTCATATCAAGGATGGATCCTTTGAAGTAAATCTTTCAGAAGCCCATGCCCACTGGCAAGCTAGCCAAGTGGCAAATCCTATTGAGTGAGTTTGACATTGTTTACGTAACTCAGAAAGTGGTCAAGGGACAGGCACTGGCAGACCACCTTGCTAAAAACCCCGTGGATGGAGAATTCGAAGCTCTTAAAATGTATTTTCCTGATGAAGAGTTATCATTCATAGGAGAAGACATTGCAGAATCCTATGATGGTTGGAGAATGTTCTTTGACGGGGTGGAAAACTTCAAAGGAGTTGGCATAGGAGCAGTCTTGGTATTAGAAACTGGTCAACATTATCCAGTGTATGCCAAACTCAGGTTCCCCTACACCAACAATATGGCCGAACATGAAGCCAGCGTCTTAGGGCTCAAAATGAAAATTGACATGAACGTGCAAGAGCTGCTAGTGATTGGAGATTCAGATTCACTTATACATCAGGTACGAGAGGAATGGGCAACCAAGAACTCCAAGATGCTTCCGTATCTACATCACGTACAGGAATTGAGATAGAGGTTCATGAAGACGGAATTCCAACATATTACTAGAATCCAGAATGAGTCCGCGAATGCATTGGCTACCCTATCATCTATGATACAACATCCAGACAAGAATTTCATTGTTCCCATTCTAGTGAAAATCCATAATCATCCAGCTTACTGTGCCCATGTTGAAGAGTAAGCAGATGAAAAGCCTTGGTTTCATAACATCAAGGAATATTTGGCAAAAGGATAGTACCCGGAGCTTGCCAATCATACGTAGAAACGCACACTTCGGAGATTGTCCAATAACTTCTTACACAATGGAGGAATCCTGTGTAGAAGGACTCCTGATTTGGGGTTACTAAGATGTGTTGACGCAAAGGAAGCATCCAGGCTACTAGAAGAAATTAATGCTTGGTCCGGTGGCCCACATATGAACGGGTTTGTCTTAGCAAAGAAGATACTCCAGGCGGGTTACTTTTAGATGAGTATGGAAATAGGCTGCAGTATGTCCGAAAATGCCATCGCTGTCAGATACATGCAGACATGATAAAGGTACCTCCAAGCGAGCTCAACACAACAAGCTCACCGTGGCCATTTGCCGCCTGGGGAATGGACGTTATTGAACAAATCGAGCTTGCCACTTCCAACGGAAACAGATTTATCCTAGTGGAAATTGACTATTTCATCAAGTGGGTCGAAGCAGCATGTTACGAAGTAGTGACTAAGAAAGTCATGACAGACTTCTTCCGCGACTGCATTGTTTGTCGATTCGGTATTCTAGAGTCAATCATTATGGATAATGGCTCCAATCTCAACAACGACTTGATGAGAGCCATGTGTGAGACTTTCAAAATCAGACACAAGAATTCCATAGCCTATAGGCCTCAAATGAATAGAGTTGTGGAAGGCGCCAACAATAATATGAAAAAGATATTGAGGAAAATAATACAAAAGCATAAATAGTGGCATGAGAAGTTATCATTTGATCTATTAGGGTATCACACCATAGTCCGCACATCAACCGGGGCAACCCCCTATATGCTGGTTTACGGTATAGAGGCTGTTATCACTGCCGAAGTAGAAAATACTTCCCTAAGGATCATATTGTAAGCTGATCTTGACGACACAGAGTGGGTGAAAAGTCGTTATGAGCAAGTAGATCTTATAGAAAGAAAGAGAATGAACTCATTTTTCCATGGTCAACTCTATCAGAACAGAATGTCCAGAACCTTCAACAAAAGAGTCAAGCCGAGATAGTTCACACCGAGACAATTGGTATTAAAGAAAATTTTTTCGCATCAGGATGAAGCCAAAGGGAAGTTCTCTCCCAATTGGCAGGGCCCGTACATGGTTCATCGGGTTTTGATAGGAGGAGCCCTCATACTTGCAGAAATGGACAGAGAAGTCTGGCCAAAGTTGATTAACTCAGATGTAGTCAAGTGTTACTATGTGTAATCTTTATGCTTTCCCTATATGATGTAAATTGAACTACGCCTGACATGATTCCCATTTTAGAGGGGATACGTAGGCAGCCCTATGGGTTAGGTCACAATCCAATAAAATTTTCATTCTCCCTCGAAATTAGAAACTGGGGCAGAATTTTGAGGAGGACCCTCAAAATTCCAAAATAATTTCAGCCGATCACCGCACGAGCAATAGTTAGAAGCGTCAACCCATAAAATTGGGGTAGAATTTTGAGTAAGACCCTCAAAATTTCGTAGCAAGAGAGGTTGCAATGTCCCAAACCACGTTACAGTCGTCGGTTCATCTAAAAATCTATTTTCTTTTAATTATACGTTTATGTCATATTTTCACAAAGTCATGCATGTTTATTATTGGAACTGCTTTGTTTAGCAACGCTACCCCAATGATATAGATGGTATCACCAGATTAAAGTCGAAAGAGCCAAGCAAAGCCAGCAGGGATACGAACTAACCTTCCCCTTTACAAAACTCACAATTTTTCTTTGGTTGCAGGCACTAGGATTACGAAATCATTGAACATATTGTACACCCATAGAACAAACATTGTTCAAGAACATGATTCTCCAAACCATTGCACTTACCAACATTTGCTATTCGCACACCAGTGATGCCCCATATGTCACAATGCTCCCAGTAATCACAACGCTGCAATTTGCTATCAGCTAAGATTGTTTGTTATCTTATTTCTTGCATAAGGCTACTATTCTGCCTTCCGAGGTTAAGATCTACCTCTATCTACATCTGCATTGCATAAGGCTACCAATCTGCCTTCCAACTTGCATAAGGCTACCATTCTCTTCCAATCTGCATAAGGCTACCATTCTGCCTTTCGAGGTTAAGCTCTACCTCTATCTATATCTGCATTGCATAAGGCTACCATTCTGCCTTCTAACTTGGATAAGGCTACTACTCTACCTTTCGAGGTTAAGCTCTACCTCTATCTGCATTTGCATTGCATAAGTCTACCATTCTGCCTTCCAACTTGTATAAGGCTACCATTCTACTTTCCAACTTGCATAAGGTTACCATTCTGCCTTCCAACTTGCATAAGGCTACTATTCTGCCTCCCGAGGTTAGGATTTACCTCTATTTGCATCTGCATTGCATAAGGCTACCATTCTGCCTTCCAACTTGCATAAGGCTACTATTCTGCATTTCGAGGTTAAGCTCTAACTCTATCTGTATCTGCATTGCACGGCTGAAAGATCGCCACATTGCACGACTGAAACGCCACATTGCACGGCTGAAAGATCTCCACTTGGCATGGCTGAAAGATCGCCACATTGCACGGCTGGAAGACCGCCACATTACACGGCTGAAAGACCGCCACATGCTCCGCATCCCTCATGAGCTGAAATATCGCCAACTCGTCCAAAGGTGTCATCATTCAGAGGCAAAATCTTCATAATGCGAGAACACCATGTCATGGCTGAGGATCTCTTTCAATGTTTTGCATATCATCATTATAAGGCATCATGGTTCGGAGGCACCAACCTCATAGCCAGAAAGCATCATTTCATGGCCTGTGAATCCTTTTTCATAGGCCAACATCCAATCATCATTAATCAGGGCTCTGTCAAATTTGCTATAGGTATGTCTATTTGTCCATGTAAACGTCCTTCCATTAGTGTGATTTTCATTTTTAATTAATTAAACATGAAAATGAGCAATTATGAGGGATTTTTGCCCATTTGAAACTCCATGAGAAGTATTTTTGAAAAGAGTCTGACCGAACCTTGCTTCAAAGGTTGCCTACATATCATTGGCTATAAAGGAATCAGGTCAGTGTAGTTCTAGAAGTTTTGGTAGCTGGGACTATCGAGAAAGATGTGATTTCACTACTGTTGCTATTGTTTATGCTTGCTGAGCTCCTTATTACACCAAAAAGTAAAAAGCTAAGCTAGCTATGCCTATCAACTACGAGTTACAAGATTCCTTATCTATAAATCTCTTAAAGCTTGATCTTGAGTCTTAGCTGGTTCTTGCTATGGACTCCAATCTGAATCTTGATGCTCGTCAGCTGTAGGTGCTGGTTCTTTCTTCAGCTTCAGATCAAGGCGGGAGTTGCGAAGCTTGTGACTTCAATCAAATCTTGAGCAGTCCGCATCTTTCTTTGCTTCAACCTTTTGAAATCATTATTTTGGTCATATCGATCTTGTGCCTCGAGGTCAAACCTGCTCAAACACCAAAAAAACAAACGAACAAAATTTTTCTACCCTAGTTTTCACTAGGGAAAATTTCGTGAGTTATTTGCAATAAAATCTAAGCTACTTTTATTAAAAGCAATAAAATCAGGATTGTGTGCCTTTAAGGGGAAAGATTTAGGGAGTGGAGCCCTATATCTAAAAATTTAACTCAGGGATTGGAGCCCTAATTTTGGTAAAAGGTGACTAGGGAATGGAGGCCCTATGTTTAAAAAGCTCAACTCAGAGACTGGAGCCCTAATGTTGGTAAAAGGCAACTAGGAAATAGAGGCCCTATGTCTAAAAACTCAACTCAGAGATTGGAACCCTAATGTTGGTAAAAGGCGACTTGGGAATGGAGGCCCTATGTCTAAAAAGCTCAACTCAGGGATTAGAGCCCTAATGTTGGCAAAAGGAGACTAGGGAATGGAGGCCCTATGTCTAAAAAGGCTCAACTCAGGGATTGAAGCCCTAATGTTGGCAAAAGGTGACTAGGGAATGGAGGCCCTATGTCTAAAAGGCTCAACTCAGGGATTGGAGCCTTAATGTTGGTAAAAGGCGACTAGGGAATGGATGCCCTTTGTCTAAAAAGCTCAACTCAGGGATTGGAGCCCTAATGTTAGCTAAAGGCGACTAGGGAATGGAGGCCCTTTGTCTAAAAAACTCAACTCAGGGATTGGAGCCCTAATGTTGGGAAAAGGCATAAAAGATTGAGGTAGGGAATCTAAGCTATCATTTTTGTTTGGATTTTCTTCTTTTTTATTTTTCATTTTCCTTTTATTTCAATAAAATGCAGGAAGGAATTTTTGGAGGAAAACTTCCCTTTTGAGTTGATTGTTACTGCGAAGCTGTTTCTAGCTTTTGCGCAGCTTTTCTTTTGGCTAAACCTACTTTTGCACGGTTTCCTTGGGCTGCATCTATTTCAATTTCAAACAAAGAAAAATTATTAGTTTGAAACAGTGGTTGGTTTTGTGGCTTTAATTGTCTCGATCACTCGATCTCAACCTGAACCTTTATTGAGAACCCGTGCTGCTTGCTGGTTTTCTGAAGATTAATCTCTCTTTCAAACCGAGGGACCCAACTTTGATTTTAGAGCATCAACTATCATGGCCAGTCGGGATCGACTTGATGCGCCTACTGATGCTACTTTTCTTTAGCTTTTGTTAGGCAAAACCCTGTAAATTCAACCTTGCCACCTTTTCTTTGTATTAGTTTTGGAAAGAGAGTTAGACCGAAAGGGATTCAAGGAAAAGTAAACAAAAATGCAAGAAAATGAATTTAGAGAGAAGCGTCCCTTTCGGGAGGGAAGGAAGGACTTATCTGGGGTGCATGCAGGCTTCTATAGACATGACATGCTTCTTGGACTGGACGCCCGACCCGCACAAGATTTCCCAACTTCTCATAAACTCATTGTGAACCATATTTCCAAATCAAGAAACCTGGCTAGGACTCCAATGGTGGTGAGAGGTGTCTTCTTTTCGATCGAAGGCGCCCTTTGTGGGTTTTCGCCAATCGACCTCTCTCATTTCTCTTCTCACCATTGCCTGATAGTGCTCTTTATGAGTTTTCACTAACCTGGCTCTCTCATTTTCAATATCTCTGCTCACCGTCGCCTTATGGTGCCCGTAGGTTTTCACCGATAAGACTCTCTCATTTTATTTCTCTCATTTTGACTGTATCAGATCCAAGCAACTATGTTTTCTAATTTCGATGCCTTTGCCGATTGATCAGAAGGACTTGGACAAGGTTTGGATAAAAAGAATCTGGATGGAATTACAACTTTGGAACCGTTCGGGCGGGATCTCTCCGAACCATTATATCTTCTGCCCCAGTTTCACTTTTGGGGGGAAATTAGATTTTTGTTTTGGTGTGACTGAACCCCAGAGAGAGGCTGCCTACATATCCTTTCGGAATCAAGTCGAACGTAGTTCAGGGCAAACATTTTGTTTTGTTTTTGTTTTTTTTACATACGTCTTTGAGTTCCAAAGAGGGTGATGAAAGAAAGGTAACCAGCCCAAATGTTTAGCAAAGGATCCGAGTGTTTGGGGTAGCGAGAATGAAAGCCTTCATCATCCCAATCAGACAACATTGCTGTTATAACAGGGTTATACATAATACCTCTTGACTGTGTCTGCATTTACAACGACTTCAGGGTCATTTCCTTCAATGTCTCCCAAGTACAATGCCCATCTTGGAAGTATCTTTATGATGATGTGTCGGCCTTTCCAATTAGGAGCAAATTTCCCTTTTTCCTCTTGATGATGGGGGAGACCTTTTTCCTCTTGATCATGGGGGAGAATACGCCTCAGAACGAGCTTCCCCACTTCCAAATTCCTAGGCCACACTTTCTTGTTATAGGCACGTGCCATTCTCTGTTGATACAATTGCCCATGGTAAACTACGGTCATCTGCTTTTCATCAATTAGGGTCAAGTGTTCCAAACGGGTCTTAAACCACTCACTGTCTTTGATTTTAGCTTCAACGATTATCCGAAGAGAAGGGATCTCAACTTTCGCTGGTATTACGACTTCAATGCCATAGACCAAAAGGTATGGGGTTGCTCCCACCGATGTGCGCACCGTAGTGCGATATCCCAATAATGCAAAAGGCAACTTTTCCTGCCACTGCCTGGAGCCTTGAATCATCTTTCTCAAAATCTTCTTGATGTTCTTATTTGCTGCTTCGATGGCACCATTGGCTTTTGGCCGATAAGGAGTAGAATTCCTATGCGTTATTTTGAATTGTTCGCATATCTCTTCCATCAAGTGACTATTCAAGTTTGAAGCATTATCTGTGATGATAGTTGTAGGAGTACCAAAATGGCAGATAAGATTGGAGTGCACGAAATCTACCACAACTTTCTTGGTGACAGATTTGAGAGTGATGGCTTCAACCCATTTTGTGAAGTAGTCAATGGCAACGAGTATGAATCTGTGTCCATTTGAGGCTCTCGGCTCCATTGGCCCAATGACGTCCATGGCCCCAAGCAACAAATGGCCAAGGTGATGACATATGATGTAATTCTGTGGGAGGTGCATGAATCAAATCACCGTGCACCTGACACTGATATCACTTCCAAAAAAAGCTGAAATAGTCCCTTTCCATGGTTATCCAGTAATAGCCCGCTCGAATGATTTTCTTTGTTAAAATGTACTTGTTCATATGGGGTCTGCATACTCCCGCGTGCACTTCATGCATGATTCTTCCAGCCTCTTCTGCATCGACGCATCTTAACAAGTTGAGGTCTGGAGTTCTTTTGTATAAGACATCACCACTCAAAAAGAAACCACTCGCGTGTCGTCTAATGGTTCTCTTTTGGTCCCTACTTGCTTGCTCGGGGTATTCTTGAATTTTTAGAAAGCTTTTGATGTCATGGTACTATGGTTGGGTATTTGGTGCTACTTCAATCGTATTATAATAACCATGCCTTTCCCGGATTTGGATTTCCAAGGGATCTATGTGAGCATTGCCTGGATATGGGAGAATTGAGGCCAAAGTAGCAAGCGCATCGGCCAATTTGTTGTGACAACGAGGGATGTACCTGAACTCTATCGACTTAAATCGCTTGCCCAGTTCTTCCACATGTTTCTTATAAGGAATAAGCTTGACATCTCGGGTTTCCCATTCTCCTTGAGCTTGCCAGATAATCAAATCTGAATCTCCCATGATTACTAGCTCTTCGACATCTTGATCGATTGCTCTGTTCATACCCAAAATACAAGCTTCATACTCAGCGGCGTTGTTTGTGTAGAAGAACCAAAGTATGGTTGTGGCCGGATAATGTTGACTATTGGGTGAGATCAAGATGGCCCCAATTCCAACACCTTTGAGTTTACCACTCCATCAAAGAACATTTTCCAGGCATTGATGTCCTCGGATATTGCTTCAACTGAATTTACCTCTTCATCAGGGAGGGAGGTGTTCAAGGATTGGTATTCATCATCAACTGGGTTTTCAGCCAAGTGATCTGCTAACACCTGGGCTTTCATTGTCGTGCGAGTGACATAGACTATGTCAAATTCAGTGAGTAGAATCTGCCATTTTTCTAATCTCCCCGTGGGCATTGGTTTATGGAATATATATTTCAAAGGATCCAACCTAGTTATGAGGTAAGTGGTGTAGACTTGCAGATAATGTCTCAACTTCTGAGCGACCCAAGTTAAGGCACATTAGGTTCTTTCCAACAGAGTATACTTAGCTTCATAGCTGGTAAACTTCTTGCTCAGATAGTAGATTGCCTGCTCTTTCTTTTCAGTTGCATCATGTTGCCCAAGGACATAACCAAAAGAGTTTTCTAAGACTATCAGGTACAATAACAATAGAGGCCTCCCTGGTTCAGGTGGGACCAAGACCGGTGGATTGGACAAATACTCTTTGATCTTATCAAAAGCTTCTTGACATGGTCCACTTGATTGCCGCATCTTTCTTCAGTAATTTGAATATGGGTTCACATGTGGATGTCAGCTGAGCAATGAACTGGCTGATATAGTTTAATCTGCCCAACAAGCTCATCACATCTTTTTTGGTTCTCGGAGGAGGCAAGTCCCGAATAGATTTGATCTTTTTTGGATCTAACTCAATACCTCTCCGGCTGACTAAAGCCCAAAAGTTTGCCCGATGGGACTCCAAACGCACATTTGGATGGGTTTAGCTTCAAATCATATTTGCACAACCGCTCAAATAATTTCCTCTGGTCTCGAATGTGGTCATTTTGGGTTTTGGACTTGATAATTACGTCATCCACATACACCTTATTTCTTGGTGTATCCTATCATGGAAAATGATGTACATGGACCTCATGTAGGTTGCCCCAGCATTCTTCAAACCAAATGGCATGACTCTGTAACAGTATGTACCCCAAGGTGTGGTAAAAGCCATCTTCTCCGCGTCTTCCTCATCCATCAACACCTGGTTATATCCTGCGTAACAATCCATGAAAGTCTGTATCTCATGTTTGGCACAATTATATACAAGGATATGGATGTTTGGCAGAGGGAAGTTATCTTTGGGACTGGCTCTATTCAAATACCTATAATCCACACACACTCGGGTCTTCCCGTTCTTTTCGGCACTGGGACTACATTGGCTAGCCATGTGGTGTACCGGACCACTCGGATCACCCCTGTTTTCAACTATTTTGTGACTTATTCTTTGATCTTGTCACTGACATCAATTTTAAACTTCCTTTGGTTTTACTGGATAGGGGGGTAATCGGGGTAAGTTGGCAACTTATGAACCACCAAATCGACACTCAGTCCTGGCATGTCATCATATGACCAAGCAAACACATCTTTGAACTCAAACAGGAGTTGGATTAATGCATCGCAAGTTTTTTCATCTGTGTGAGTGCTTATCTTTGTTTCCTTGATTTCTTCAGTACTGCCCAAATTAAGCGGCTCAGTGTCATCTAAGTTTGGCTTAGGTTTATTCTCAAATTGTTCCAATTCTCGATTTATTTCCCTAAATGCCTCTTCTTCATCGTATTCCGGTTCTTGGTTCATTATTTCATAGTTAGACAGCGTGTTTGGATCTGGGCATGAAGCCCGTGAGCATGTCATTTTATTTTCAGCCGCATTATTAGAACTGAAAGAAGAAATAAAAATAACAAAATCAGAAAGAATAAAGAAATATGGAAGATGAAATATTGATTTCATTTCATTGAATTTGTAAGATAACAGGGTTTACATTGGAAATTAAAAGACATGAAACTAAAGGAAATATCCGAATTACACCCTGGAATAACTCGTGATGAAGAAAAGGTGGCAGGACATGTCTACCGGGACTCCCGCATGATTGGGAATGGCGTAGCCTTCCAATTTTGCAGTTTTGCCTCAGGTCCCATGTATAGCACCTCAGCGGTGATAAATCCTTCCCTTGGCTGGACCATATGTGTTTCATACAATATCTACCTCATTGCCCCAAAGATCTCTTTGATTTCTTCAGCCGTAAAGGCCCCATCTTCTTCTTCCTCATGGTATTTCGGCTTGACAAATGTTCTGTACAGATGCGGCACCGGCTAAGGCAAGACCCAACAATCCTTCTTTCTTTTATCTGCCCATTTTACATCAGCTGGAGTGGGTCGGAAGCCTACCCGAAAGAACTTTTCACTGGCGGTCAAGGTGACATGCTCAGCTATTCCTTGCAATGATTTCCCAAGCCCCTTCCCAGGTTTGTAGTGCCATGCCTAATCATTTATTTAGCCACCATGATTGATGCATTGGAAAGGAAGGGTTTGGGGCAAGGGTTTCCCTCTTTGTACTGGTCTGCGACCACCATTTCAAAAGCCTGGTAAACTATGTGCTCACTCCCCTCTCTTGCTTCAAGACATGGGACCCGATAAATGGATTGATCATCTTCCCCATGGACCACAATCTCTTGATCCTTATGCTCGAATTTCACCATCTGGTGAAGAGTAGAGGGTATAGCCCCTGCTGCATGAATCCACAACCTGCCTAAAAGAAAGTTGTAGGATGTGTCCATGTCCAGAACTTGGAAGGTTACTTCAAACTCTAATGGGCCGATGGTCAGAATCAGATCAATCTCTCTAATCGTGTCCCTTTTAACACCATCGAAAGCACGTACACAAACATTGTTGGGTCAGATTCTTTCGGTACCGATTTCCATACGCTGCAGAGTTGAGAGTGGGCAAATGTCTACCCTAGAGCCTCCATCCAACATAACCCTTTTCACGTAGTACCCTTCATATTTGACTGTCAGATGCAGGGATTTGTTATGTGCGGCCCCTTCTGGGGGCAAGTCATTTTTGCTGAAGGAGATCTGGTTGACTGCAAAAAATCTTTCTGCCATTCTCTCCAACTGCTCTACAGTGGTTTCAGTAGGTACATATGCTTCGTTGAGGGTCTTGATCAATATACTTTGATGTTCGGTGGAGTTCATCAGTAGAGATAACAAGGAGACTTGTTCAGTAGGTTTTTGAAGCTGGTCGATCACCTCATAATCCACCATTTTCACCTTTTGAAAGAAGGACTCCGCTTCTTCGGCACTCACGGGATTTTTAGATGGGAAATGCTTTCAAGTGGCATTGTTCACCTCTTCCAAATTGGAATACTTTTCAACAGGATTATTTTTTTGAACTTCTCCTGAGATTTCTTTGCCCTTATAGGTCACCACTGATTTATTGTAATTCCAAGGCACAGCGGTAGAATCTATCATGGGTTTTTGTGACGCGCAGCCGATAACCATAGGTTCACTCAATCTTGGTTGATTAATTGGTCCCCTCATCACATAAGCTCCCTTGGGCACATATATTTGGTCTGTCTTGTTCATCTCAAATCTCCTGGGAGGACTCAAAGTCATCTTTTTTTCTTTGCGACCTCGAGGGACATAGAGGACAACATCTTTGAAAGGCGTCGCCTCAGTTTCAACTTCACTTTTCTTCTCTGACTTTGGAGGGGTGGTTTTGCTATTTTTCTCCCCTTTGTCTTGCTTTAGAGCAGATTTTGGTTTCTTTTCTACATCAGCGATGGCTATGATGACCTTCAACGCTGGGTCAAATTCCTTGTCCTCACAAATTATTCCGATTACCGACCCGTTATTGTGGGCCGGTAGTGGTTGTTAGTCATATTGGGAATATCATCTTCCCTTAGTACTATCTTCCTTTGTTCTTTCAAGTTTTCCACGGCTCTCTTCAGAGTCCAGCAATCATCCATGGTGTGCCCTTCCGCCCCTGAGTGATAGGCACATCGGGTACCAGCTCTGTAAGTGGGTGATCCTGGGTTTTGCCTGGTTAGAGGAACAGGCTGTAGCAGGCCCATTTAAATAAGCTTTGGGAACACACTGGAGTAAGATTCACCTATGGGAGTGAAATTTGCCTTTTGGGTGGCTCACGAGGGTGGAAATTGTTTTGTGGAGGCTGAGGATTGTAGTGGGTTTGGTAAGGAGGTTGGTTTCTAGGCAATGGAGCTTGGTTCCAGTTGGCTTGTTGTTGTGGTCGGACATAAGGTTGAGAATTCATGACCGTGTAGGGCTGAGGAGCATAGACCATCTCTTGGTTGGGGTAATAAGGCTGCGGGGTTCTTTCTGAGAAGAGGGATCTGGGAATATGATATTTTCTTGCACCTAACGCCGCCATGTACGTTTCTTCTTTTTTCTTGCCCTTTGCTAATCCTCCAGACCCACACTGAATGGCCTGGGAGGCAGCTCTATTAGCGGATTGGCTTAGAATCCGACCCAATTTTAACCCATTTTCAACAATTTTGCCAATCTTGATGGCTTCGGCGAATGGTTTACCCATTGCTAACATCATAATTTGGAAGTAGCCAGCTTCCTGGGCTTGAAGTAAAACTGTGACCATCTCAATCTCATCCATCGAAGGTTTTACCATGGACGCCTGCTCATGCCATTTAACTGCATACTCTCGGAAGCTTTCCGAGGATTTCTTCTTCAAGTTTGTTAATGAGTTCCTATATGTAGCAATATCAATGTTGTATTGGAACTGCTTGATGAAATCTCTTGCAAGATCATCCCAGATGTGCCAGCGGGATATATCTTGGTCCATGTACCACTCAGATGCGATACCAACCAGACTTTCTCCGGAATAGGCGATGAGGAGTTCTTCCTTTCCACCAGCTCCTCACAGCTGGTTGCAATATCTCTTGAGGTGGGCAATAGGATCACCGTGCCCATCGTACTTCTCAAATTTTGGGGTTTTGAATCCCAAAGGTAAATGCACATGAGGGAACATGCATAAGTCAACATAGGATACAATTTTCTGTCCACTCAAGCCTTGTATGCTTTTGAGACTTTGTTCCATACTCCTCATCTTCTTCACAATCTCTTCTTGCTTAAGAGTTTTGGTGGTCTTTTCTTGCCCCGTAGAGAACTCATATCAGGGTGGTTAAGAGTAAGTATAGGTGGGAAACTGTGCAGGTTCTAGTGGGAAAGATGGTGTTTGGAAGGTGAAGGACGATGGGTCAAAGGTGTGCCTGGGAAGTATAGGCAGTGTAGTAGCTGAGTATGGGGAGCAGTGAATATATTTGAAGCCGCTACTGAACTGAAAACCCGGGGGCGAACCTCAGAAGGTGTTCCAACAAAATGGGCCGAGATGGTTGGATATTCGAGTGGGGTATTGGGGTGACTGATTGGGACATTGGAGGTTCCACCCATCTTAGGGAAAAGCTCAAGAAATCCGAGAATTGCGCTCGGTGGCTCTCTTCTGTTTGACCAGGCATCCCATATCTCCATCATGCGGAGACCCAATAACCTATTTTCCTCAGCAGTCTCTAACTCTGAAGTCGGGATGCCCGAGATTGTGCTTTCGTTCGTGATAGGAACTATTGGCAGAGTGATTTCTGAAGAAATTTCAATGCTACCTTTCGATCTTGTGAAGTATGGATGCGATGCCAGACTACCACAAAACCAACCACTCTTACTATAGAAACTGGACATGACAGTAGACAACCAAATTGGTTAGTTCAAAACAAATAATACATAGGCAATCATACGTTGGGGTGTGATGCACCTATACAGTTAAACATGTTTCTACATGTCTCGCAATGGTTGCATGTTTCATCCCAGCTTTTCTCACTTTTCCCTATTTTCTATTCTTGCCTCATCTATTATACCTTATTTCCCTTTTCTATTTTTCTGGGTTTTCCTTCTTCTATTTAAATTATTTACAAAAACATGACCGGATCCGATAAGGATTGCCTACGTATCACGACGCCATGTGAATTAGATCATAACATAGTTCAAAAAGTAAATGCGACAAATAAAAGAACCATTTGTGGTTTTTTTTTCAAAATTTTCATTAATGCTGAATTACAAAAAGACTCAAAACATACATTTTCTAAGACTCTAAGGCTCAGGACATGCCTTTTCTAGGAATTGAAAACAGACTCGAAACATGAAAATACAGACTCAAAAAAGGAAGAAAATACAATAAAGTAAACATCAGTGCCTCCAACAGACACCAACTGGTCTTGCATCGGGCCTACTTGCCATGTCATCTTGGAGAAGATAGATTTCTTCCATTATCTGACGAACAAAGATCATCGCAGTGGCGAAAAACATGGGTCTTGTCATGTCTTCGCACGCACTGCATTTCATGATAATTTAGTTAGCAATCCTTCGAACTCTCTCTCTCTATCTTATGATGCCTTTCTTTTGCAACAGACGACTAACATGACCAGATCTAGCCTCTAAGACCCGGGTGTGTGATGACCCGACCCGTCGTCTCATGTGTTACTGCTCCGTTTTCCCCATTTTATGCTTCTTCATGTTTCATTATCAGTATTTGGTGTGTTAGAGTTGAACTGGATTGGTTTTGATAAGAAATGAGACACTTAGTCTCTTTAAGCAAGGCTTAAGTTGGAAAAGTCAATTGGACGTTGACTTATGAGTTAGAAGGTTCGGATGTGATTTCTGGTGATTCGATGAGCTTCAAGGGATGATTTGTGACTAAGGAGCGTGATCAGAATTAATTTTTGAGGCCCGGTGTAGAATTAGGCTTGAATTGGCGAAGTTAGTATTTTGGCGAATTCCGGTTGATAGATGAAATTTTGATCGGAGGGTCGGAATGGAGTTCCGAGAGTTGCAGTAGCTTCGTCAGGTAATTTTGGATATGTGTGCAAATTTTTAGGTCATTCGGACATCGTTTGGTCGGGATTTGATCGAAAGTGCATTTCGAAAGTTAATGAAGAACTTAGTCTTTGATTTCGTGAAATTTGATGATTTTGATGTTAGCTATAGTGATTTGATGATTCGAGCAAGTTTGAATAAGGTAATAGATCATATCTGTGCTTTTGGTTGAGGTCTCGGGGTGATTTCGGGTGGTTAAACGGTGAATTTGGAGTTTATTGCTTGGAAGATGTTTGCTCGTTCTGTTGTTCGAATCTGTGGAAAAAGGAGTCGCATAAGCGGTTCCACAGATGCGGCTAGGTGGTCGCAAAAGCGGTCCTTGAAGGACCTTTTCCGCAGAAGCGGACGTTGGTCCGCATAAGCGGCGATCGCAGAAGCGGTTTGTGACCATAGAAGCGGTCCTTGGTGAGTTAAGTTAAACCGCAGAAGCGGTCAAGTGGGCACATATGCGGTGACCACAGGTGCAGTAAATTAGCCGTTGAAGCGAAAATCGACCTGGGTTTAAGTGAACAGTGTTTCACGAATTTGAAAGAGAAGGAAAATATTTTGGGCTTCGGCTTAGGCGATTCTTGGGCGATTTTGGAGAGAATTCGAAGGGGTTTCATCAGGTATGAACTATTGGACTCGGATTATGTTTATATAGTGTAAAATCATGGATTAAACACTAAAATTCAAGGAATTAATTGTTAAAAATGGAGGTTAGGGCTTGAAACTTAAGGGAGTTTGAATTAATGATTTGAGGGGTCAAATGGACTCCGTTTCTTGTGTATTTGATATGTATGAACTCGTGGCGAGATAAGGATCATATTGATGTAAAATTTTCTGGATTTCGAGAAGTGGGCCCGGGGCTCAGGTTTTGCTAGTTTCGGGATTTTTGCTATATTTCAATTGTGTATTGTTCCCTTGGCATATTGTAATGTATCCGCTCTAATTTTGGTTAGATTTGACGCGCGTGGAGGCCAATTTGAGGGACAAAGGCATCGCGAGTGAGGAATTTCATCGGTTCGAGGTGAGTAATACCTGTAAATGATATCCTGAGGGTTTGAAAGCCTGGATTTGCACATCATAGTGCTGTATTGAGGTGACTTGCATGCCAGATATGAGCGTGGGGTAGAGCACAGTTGGGGATTGTGACTTGGTCCGTCCCGGTTGTTGATTTTACCGCGTATTTGGCTGGAATTTATTTGTTATCACTGTTGTTTAGGCTGATTGGCGTACTTGGGATTCGTGCCAACTATTTGACCCCTTCGGGGATTATTTTCACTGTCTTCCTCACCGTTTAGACTTATTACTTGAACTCAGTCATACTATTTCTCCACTACTTTACAACTCAGCCACTTTCATTCATATTGAGTCTTAAATGATAATTTGGGCTGAGGAGTACTATTTTACTAGTGCACGAGGGGCTTGTGACGATATTCTGACTGAGTGCGGCTGAGGGCCGGATGTGAGGATACACGGAGGGATGTGAGGCCTTGGGCCTGGATATGAGGATTATGTATGGATCGGACTGCACGCCGCAGTAGTATATTGTATGGATCGGACTGCATGTCGCAGTAGTATATTATATGGATCGGACTGCACGCCGCAGTAGTATATAATATGGATCGAACTGCACGTCGCAGTAGTATATTATATGGATCGGACTGCACGCCGCAGTATGTATATATATTGGATCAGACTGCACGCCACAGTGATATATAGTGCTTGGGCTGTAGGAGCCCCTCTGGAGTCTACACACCCACAGTGAGCGCGGGTACCCATATGAATTGGGCTGCATGCCGCAGCGAGCTATGGATCGGGCTACATGCCGCAGCGATATGTGGATCGGGCTGCGCGCTGCAGCGATTATTATGTGATACTAATTCTGAGAGTGATTTGAGAGAGAGAGCCCGAGGAGCTGAGAGGGTTGTGGAGAATAAGCCCGAGGGGCTAGCTCAGTTTGAGATATTGCCCGAGGGGTGAGCTTTTATGTGCTCATTTTGCATACTTCTTGCCTTCTTACCTGTTACACTGTGGTATTTGTGCTGAGGGGCGGATTTTCTGTGCTAATCAGCACTAACTATTTTGAAACCGTTTTCGTAATTATTGAAAGAGATTTGAATTGAGCCGAAACATTTCTAAAGATTTCACTGTTTTCTCAGAAAGCGTACCCCTCTTCTGTATAGCATGTTGGTTGCTTTACGTGATTTCAGGCTGCTCAGTTATTATTTGCTTTTATTACTCACTGAGTTGGAGTACTCACTTTACTCCCTGCACCTTGCATGCAGTTGCAGGTATTGTTCACCCGGTAGCGGGTTATTAGCGGATTGAAGGTATTGCTATTGTAGCTGAGCAAGGTGACCGCCAGCGTTCGCGGCACCGGACTTCATCTTTCAAACTCCAAATTTTATTTTGTATTTATTATTAGCCCTGTAGTGGTGTTAAGTCTTCTTTAGATGCTTGTGACTTGTGATACCCCGGTTGGGTTGTGTTGGGTGGTAAATATCAGTTAGTAATTCCATTAAGTCCTATTATTCATTCATTTATGTTTATTAACAATTAAATGAGGCATTGTTGTTCTGTTGGCTGGCCTTGTCATCACGGGAGGCGCCATCACGACCAGGTGTGGGAATTGGGTCGTGACACATTGGTATCAGAACCTAGGTTACTAGGTCTCATGAGTCATGAGTAGGTTTAGTAGAGTCTCGCGGATCAGTACAGAGACGTCTGTATTTATCCTCGAGAGGCTGCAGAACCTTTAGGAAAACTTCACTTTCTTGGAATTCTTGTCGTGCGTACTTGATTCAGCTTGAGATATAACTCTTGAAATTCCTTCCTCACATCTGTATGCGCATATGAGCGCTCAGTATTATATGCGCTTTGATGGTTTGTGATTCCCCGATCAAGAGGTGAGATGTGATCTTCGTGAGTATGTTGAGCCAGTCTGAAGGACTTGAGGCCAGATCTTTGCCTATGGCTTGAGCACTGAGGTGCTGATTGTGTGAGCAAGTGTTTTGAACTTGTATGTTCGGTATTTTCCTTGTTAGTCGGAATGGCGGTTGGATATCCATGTGATGAGTATGTTATTGCTGCGAGATGTATCTAAATGCCTTGGTAGTGATGAAGAAGTTTGCTAGATAATAAATGAACTGTTAAGTGTTCGATTCCTATTGTGATCTGATGTGTAGCCCCGAGTTATGGGTGCGTGAAGAATATTTTGTGTCTCCTAGTTGCGAAGTGAAGTACATTACGCGTGGCGATATGAGTTCAGACTTAGGAAGACTAGATGATCTGTGTTTTCATAAACTAGTAGATGATTTGAGTTTAATCTCACTATAATATTGTGGCATCATTAGAGTAAAAGTATTATGTGTTATTAAATGTGTCCTGATAGATGACTTCGAGCCAAGTTGGGGAGGTTGCTATTGATTAGCTGCTCGCACGGTTGTGTGCTATGTTGGTTCCATTTTGAGGTATATCAACGGATAAGTTCTGGTTGCAGAAATTGAGCCGAGGATGGCACGTGTGAAGTAAAATTTTGATAAAGGTTATACGATGCTTCGTAGATGTGTGAAAATAATAGGATGTCTTGAGCTATTGCTGGTAAAGAATGCCTAGTGTATAGAGAAGGAAGATGTTTGTTTGTATTGAGATGAGGTCATATCATGCGGTGTCAGAGTGCCAATGAGGCACATGTGGTCTTGTTAGCTGAGCAGGCTAAATGCAAGTTGAATAGAATGAATGACTCTCGAAAATGGTTCTACATGTGATGATCAGGTGTCGTAAGGTTGGGGCAGTTTTGGGTCAAAAAGTTAACAAAATGTTTCATCCGGTGTACTACGCAAGCAAAACCATGAATAAGGCTCCAAGGAACTATACGGTTACCGAGAAGGAGTTGTTGGCCATAGTGTGTGCAATGAAAAAGTTTTGGCTGTATCTTATGGGTCCAAGGTCATAGTTCACACCGATCATGCAGCCCTTATGTACTTGATGACAAAGAAAGACTCTAAAGCGAGGTTGATGCTATGGGTTTTACTACTTAAAGAGTTTGATTTAGAAATTGTGGACCAGAAGGGCAGTGAAAACCAAGTGGCGGACCACTTTTCCCGCTTGGAAGAGGAAGGAAGTCCATGTGATGGCCTAGAGATCAATGATGCATTTCTCGATAAGCAACTACTTTCTGTGTAAATGAGTGATACCTCATGGTTTGCGGATATTTCTAATCACCTAGTAACTGGCATCATCCCGTGTGAGATCTCTTCTAACCAAAGGAAGAAGCTCAAACGGGATAGTTTGGATTTCTATTGGGATAAGACGTATTTGTTAATGATTTGCACGGATGGTGTGATCTGAAGGTGTGTCCCGGTGGAAGAGCAATTGAGTATCTTGGAAGCTTGTCATTCCTCTCCCTATGGTGGCTATCATGGAGGGACGAGGATAACTTCAAAAGTTCTGAGTTGTGGTTTTTATTGGCCAACCTTTTTCAAAGATGCAAGTGATCTCGTAAAAAGGTGTGACCAATGTCGGAGAGCGGGCGGTATTTCTAAGAAAGATGAGATGCCTCTGAATACCATTCTCGAACAGGATATCTTTGATCTATGGGGTATCGATTTTATGTGCCCATTTTTAAGCTCGTGCGGAAACACATACATTCTTGTAGCGGTTGATTATGTCTCAAAATGGGTCGAGGCCATGGATTTGCCCAGCAATGAAGCTAAGAGTGTGGTTTCATTTCTAAAGAATAGCATTTTCACAAGGTTTGGCACTCCTCGTGCAATTATTAGTGATGAAGTATCGCATTTTGCAATAGAGCTTTTGACGCCTTGCTTTCTAAGTATGGTGTCAACCATAAGGTGTCTACACCTTATCATCCTCAAGCAAGTGGCCAGGTTGAAGTGTCCAACAGAGAGATCAAGCGCATTTTGTCTAAAATCTTCAATGCCAATAGGACCGATTTGTCTAAGAAGTTGGACGATGCTCTATGGACTTACCGAACTGCTTACAAGACTCCAATTTATATGTTGTCGTACCGGTTGGTGCTTGGAAAAGATTATCATATACCAGTAGAGTTAGAGCACAAGGACATGTGGGTCTTGAAGAAGTTGAACCTTGAGTGGGATGTAGCTGCTAATCTTCAAGTGGAGCAACTCAATGAACTTGACGAATTTAGATTCCATGCCTACTCTAGTTCATCCCTGTATAAGGATAAAATGGAATACCTTCCTGACAAGTATACTCGGGTCAAGGATTTCAAGGTGGGGGATTTGGTGCTCTTATTCAACTATCGGCTACGGTTGTTCTCGGGAAAGCTCAAGTCAAAAATGGAGCGGACCGTTTGAAGTAGTGTGTATGACCCCATTTGGTGCTCTTGATTTAAAGAACAAAAGTGGGGAAGTTTTTAGAGTGAATGGGCATAGGGTCAAGCATTATCTTGGAAAAATTGATGACAGTCACGTGGTGGCACTCCTTTATTTCAAATGATGTGATGGTAACCTGCGTCGTGCCACGACGTTAAATCAGGCACTTCTTGGGAGGCAACCCATGTGTTTTTCTTCTTGTTTTTATTTGATTTTCATTGTAGTGTAGGATTAATTTTTGGGCTAACTGTTGTGAGATGTTACAGGATTGTATTGATGCAGTGCAGGACATAGTGGAAAAAAGTGTTCAGGTCTCTGAAGTTGCCAGTACGGCCGTACTATATTTTGTGTGGTCCGCGATGGATCATTGTGGTCGTAGTTAATTTTGTGCGGACCGCAATATGTTGCCTCCTCAAGCTTGGAATCTGTCGTGTAGTGCGGACCGCGGTCCATTTTGTGCGATCCGTATTACAGGTAGACAATGGTGAAACAACAAGGAGGTAAAGGATCCAAACAACCGGGCAGAGGAGAATCCTCCCGGGGAGGGAAGCAGAAAATGATAAAAATCACTCCCCAAGTCCGGGAAAATATCAAAAAGACAAGAAAGATAATAAAAGTCGTTAACAGAGCAATTGACATGTTGGGGAGTTAGTACGAGCCTTACCGGAAGGTATATTCAGACTCGTACCAACACAAATCCCTGACTGGCCGGAAAGGTATAGGCTAAGAGACACACCTCCAGCATCCCCAAAAGCCCAAGCGGCAGTGAACATTTCTTCTAGGTCGTCTGAGGGCTCAGGTGAACGTATTGGGGAATACTCCACTTCTCCCACAACTTCATTATCTGGAGAGGGTGCAGTAGGTGCTGAGGAGGAAGTAGGGGGAGAAGAAGAAGTAGGAGAAGGAGGTGAACCATAGGGGGGTTATTGCTAGAACTAGGAAGCTGGAGGCGTGGCAAGACCGATTCGTTAGTGAAGTAGCATGCCATAAATTTCGGGAATGGTGGCCGATGATGAAGTTGATCCCGGAGAGGAGCTTCGTATATAGAGACTTTCTACCTCACAACCCCAATGTGAGGAGGCAGTTTAGGGAGAGAATTGGTTGGGAGCACTTTTTGTCTGATTGTGTAGATGCCAATGAGCACTTGGTCAAAGAATTCTACACCAACATTGCCCACATCAAAAAGGGTACAAAAGTGACCAAGGTGCGGAACTTGAAGGTGTTATTTGATGGGAAGACGAACAACGATTACCTTGGCTTTGATGAGGAGGACGAGTCCCTATACATGGCAAAGATGGAACTGGGTAAGAAGGTCCGTCCATGGTTGGCACAGTACCTGGCAATCCCAAGCACCACCCCCGAATGGTTGACTACAGGTGTCAAGATTTTGAGGCGCAATTTGAACTTTGAGGAAAAGGGGTGGGAGACATTTCTATGTACCAATTTGGACCCCACGACTCATGACAACACCCTACCTCTTCACCGGGCAGTTCTGGTGGCTTCGATCATGGAGGGGTACCCAATCAATATGGGGAATGTGATATGGAGAATAATTTCAATTGTGGGTACTAAGCATGACAGAAATTACCCGTTCCCCAGTTTTCTCACTATGTACTTCCGGGATCTGAAAGTGGAAAAGAGGCCCTTCGACATCAAGGTCAAAGCGAAGGCCCCATTTTCTTGGTACAGCATGCATGGGGATGATAACCCCAAGAGCAAGAACTTCCAAAGTACAGTTACTACCCTAATTGACCAGTCTAAAGAGCCAATTGTAGTAGTGACTCCAGTTGAGCCTGCCTCTACTTCCACTGCTATCTCTCCTAGTCCATCTACCTCAGCGGACTGGAGATTCCATCTTCCCATGCGCATCCAATCACTGCCCACCGACCGAGCCAGGCTCTTCTTAGTATGAACAACTGGATGCAGACTGTATCATCCAAGTTGTCCATCTTGACTACCACGGTAGAGGCTCAGTCGGCACCTCCAACCCCACAGGTTCCCTAGTTGATAGAGGATGCTCTTAAGGAGATACTAGACAACCAAAAGAAAATCCTCAAGAACAAAAGGTGCTTACTGATGCAGTTGATTCACATGGCAAGGCTCTCAAGGAGCTTTCTAGGGAGCACAAGAAGCTGAGGAAGACACGGGCCTCCAAGGAGTCCGCGAAGGAGTTAAGAGCTGATGTTGATAGATTGAAGGCAAACCAGCTGCCTTTAGATTTACTACTCCAGGACCCAATACCAGCAGCTGATCCCCAGCTGGAGCACTCTTAGAGGCCTACCAAGAGGAGAATGATGATTCCCAGAACAGATAATGCAGTTATCCAGTTGGCAGACCTGTCGAAGGCCTCCTCCAGTCAGCCACAAGATGCACCTCAGGAGCCTGTACAGGTTCATGCCAGGGTCACAGTAGCAGAGCAGCAGCCCACAGGGAACCAGTCTGAGGTTCCCAAGCACAGTGATGACCCAGGGAACACTCAGGAGCATATGCAGACAGACAGGCCATAGGGAGTCTCTATATCCTTCTTCATTATCTTTTTGGTGCTTATTTTGTTTAGTTGGAATTAGGGACAATGCCAACTTTCATTTCAGTGGGTTGGCCTTGCATTTGGATTCATTTGGATGATTGTATATATTTGATACTTTTTTATGCTTTCTTTATCTTTTTATCTTTGGGTTGTATATAATCTTAATATTTCGTTACATTTATCGCACTTTTATTTTACTTTGGGTTTGTATATAAAGTTATGTTACATTGTATATATTCATCCCATCTATTGTATATTCAAATCCCCTCTTGTATATATTCATTCTACTTTCCACAAAAACTTTTGTTCTTAGCTTTTTATTTGTGATTCGTAGCTTCTTGTTTTGAAAGTTTGCAATAAGCCTTTGGCTTTCTTAATGCCATGGTTCTTTCCAAAAGGTGAAGTTTTGTGTGAACCGGGTGGCTCTTCCCAATGATGGATGGCGTGACAACCTTCTTAAAGGTTTGAGTCCATTTTTTTATTTTTAGTAGTTAGTAGTTAAGGGTGCTTCAAGCAAAGCTTCACTTTAGCCTAGCACATTTGCGTTTGATTTTATGGTCAAAAACAATTATTGTGTTTAAGATGGTGAAAGTTGTGACCTTGAGACTCTTGTGTTGACCAATAATCATCAAGTGATTTTCAAAACCATTGTGAGCTTAAATCTTATCTAAGGTGGTTGTGGACCCCCGACTCTGTGTCTTTAGCGATCCCATAGCTTGTGTGGTGAGTAATCGTAATGCAAGTCCAAGTCCCGATCCATTGGTCTAGAACTTGCCATGAATGTTTGTTGTGGCAAAATCCTAAGTGAATTTTGACTTGAGACATGATTATAGGCTCTCCTTGGTCCAAATGATAGTCGATCACATCCATAACCTACCAATGATAAGATCCCTAGTTAACCCTTTTGAGCCTTAGACCTTTTTCCTTCAAGAACCATGATACAAGCCTATACCTGTTCTAAAAGATACCCTCTCTTGGCACCCAATCTTTCCTTTAGCACATGTCAAAAGTATAAGTTTGGGAGGAGAAACGAGGATTACAACAACGTGGTAAAAAGGCACAAAAATGAAGAAAAGGATAGGCAATGAAAAAGAAAGAAAAGCAAAAGGATAAAAAAACTGTTCAATGTGAAAAAGAATAAAAAGGGATTCAAGAAAAGCAAAGAATGAAAGGTGTGGAAAGTTGAAAAAGGATAAGAGGTTAAAAATGTACAAGAAAGAGTGATAGTGTGTCTCTCTAACCCCTTAGAAAGAAGTGAAATGACTCAAAGAGTCAAGTTAATGTGTGCCAAATGAAACAAAAGAAGTGCTTAAGGGAAGATGGAACCTACTTAGACCAAACATTTCCTACCCTGAACCAAAAGCCTTCACAATGTCTCCATAAAAGCCCTATATGATCTTGAGTAGAATGAAGCTTACATTAGTGGATACTCACATAAGGGACAAGCATATGGTACTTAGAGCCGGTCTTGTGACTTTTCTTTTTGAGAGAAGAGTGAATTCCCATTAACCTCGCAATGAGTGCCATTATTCTGAAGATAAGGTTTTCTTAGGAAAGCTGATGATGTGTGAGTTTGGATTCCACAATGACCAAAGTAATAAAAGAGTTTGGGTTCCACAATGACCAAATTAATAGAAAAGAGTTCTAATGTGTTGACTCAATTCTTGATGCTCTTATGTCGCACTTAATCCATGGAGTTTCAAAGAGTAAAAGTTGTTAATAATTCATTTGTATTGAGGGCAATTGTTAGTCCCAATTGATGCTAGATGAGGTTACTTTAGGACAACTAAAAATTTCTTGGATTTTCCCATAAGGGGTGGGTCTTATTTTGTTTGCTTGAGGACAAGCAAAAGCTTAAGTTTGGGGGATTTGATAACTAGGGACTTTGATGAATTTTATACTTCTTCTTGCTTATGTTTTGGTTGGAAATTTGTACAAAATAGTCCCAAAAAGGCTCACAAGTTGTGCTTGATTGCAGGTTTGATCAGCAAAGTGGCAAGATGTTAAAGATCAGCTCAAAAGGAGTGAAACTTGCAAAAGTACCTAGACAAGACAAAGCTCAGGAAAAACAAGGCCTGTGCGGCCGCACTACATTCTGTGCAGTCCGCACTGTGAGATTCAGAGAGCATGACATTCAGGCATAAAGGAAATACGGCCGCACCACCATTCTGTGCGGTCTGCACTGAGATCAACGCAGTCGCAGTCCATTCTCTACGGTTCGCAGTGAGGAGAATCAGAGAGCTGCGATTTCCCAGTGTCAAGCCAATGCGGTCCGCGGTCAATTTTATACGGATCGCAGTCTATTTTGTACAGTCCGCACTAACTTTGCAGGGGTATTTTTGTCCAGAATTGTCAGCTTAGTATAAATAGCTTCTTTTCCATTTTAGGTTAAGCAGATAGTTTCAGAACATAGGTGCGCTCGTGGGTTCAAAGTTTTTAGTTATTTTTGGGCAATTTAACTACATTTCAACATTGAATCTTATTATTCATCTTAGCAATTAATTATTATGAGTTGTTTTTCATATATTTCTTGTTTTTCTTCTTTAATTATGAGTAGCTAGACCCATAAGCTAGGGTTGTGGCTCAACCCTAGTGTGGGTAATTGATGGGTCTTGTATTTTAGGTATAAATTGACTATAGGTGTTTGTTATTTGGGCCAATTTCATGGTTAATTGCTGAATTAGTGGTTGCAAACACTAATTTGTGTTGAGTTGACTTGAGCTCTTCTTGAGAAAGAGAGCCTAAGTCTCCAAATTTGGTCTAACAAGGAATTGGGGCGTACTCAAGAGATTGATAGCCCCAATTAAAGGGTTAAACCTCGAGAGAGTAATACCCGACTTGAACCCTAGTTGCTTGTGCAAATTTGCATACCCAATTGATCTAGAGAAAGTCAATTCGGGCAAAATCACTCAAACCACCGAGAGGTGTAGAGTGGGTAAAGTCGTGCAACGGTTATATCATATTCCCCAAATATGTCAAACGTTCCTTAGACTCAAGTACCTGTCAAGTGAACACCTAGGCGGAAGTCACTACCCTAGTGCCTTTTAAACCACTTGAACAACCCGTAGCATTGTAAATCTTAGCTTAATCTAGTTTTATTTACCATTTGTAGCTAAATAAATAGTAGAAGTAAAACAAAAACCGCAAAAATGTTTAAAAGTGTAATTTGGAACACATACGCAATCCTAAACTAGATAGATACTCAATTCCAAATTCTAGCTCTCTCTGGATATCGATCCCAACCCTAAATCGGGTAAAAGCTGCTCTGACCCTCTCTCGCTACTTAATTAGTAAAGCAGAGTAGGCCGCCATCAAGGTCATATTGCCCAATTCAACAATGTTTAAAATGTGCACTATCAGAGGGTCGAATGGTGTGAACCATAGTATCATCTATTACCCCGCTCGCGAACCATACATGCGACACGGTCAAATATAAATAAACAATTACCCCGCTCGCGAATCATACATGGGACGCAAGTACACATAGAAACACACATTCAAACAGTCAAATAAGACATTGTCATGGAAACAGTTATTCAAGGAGGTGTCAATTTCTCTTTTACAAGTCGATAAAACGAAGTTCAACTCTTTTAGAAAATCATTTACCACTTCGATACGATTAAAGCAGTTTAAACTATCAATAAGGTTACAATTATTTCAAGTAAAGCATGTTTTTGGGTCCTAGACTACCCGGACATAAGCATAATAGTAGCTACGCACGGACTCTAGTCACCTCGTGCGTACATAGCCTCTACAAATAAAAATACATATCCAATTAATTCACCTATGGGGATATTTTACTCTTACAACGTTAGAAAGGAGACTCACCTCGCTCTGAAGTTCTATAACCGGCATTCCACGCCCTTTCGCAGGCTCAAATTGATGCACAACGCTCCAAAACTAGCCAATAATTATGTAAACCCATTAATTTATGCTCAATTACTCATAATAATCCAATTGATAACAATTTCTAACCCCGATAAAAAAGATGACAAAATCACCCTCGGGCACACGTGCCCGAATTTCGAAATTTTTTGAAGATACAATTTACTCATAACCTCACGATCTCAAATATATAATTTACTCTCAATTTCATGACCAAAATCGTGGTCAAAATCCAAAAATACCAATTTTCTAGGTTTTTTACCAAAATCCCAAGTTTTCACTAATTTTCCATGAATTCTCACGTTAATATATATATATATATATATATATATATATATATATATATATATATATATATATATATATATATATATTAACGTGAGAATTCATGGAAAATTAGTGAAAACTTGGGATTTTGGTAAAAAACCTAGATGGATAATGAAGATGGCGCTCCAAAATTGCTCCTAGGTCGGCTCCCTTGGAGGAAATAAGCCAAACCTATTTTTGCAAACTTATACACTGCCTAGACGATCCTTCTTCGTGTCGCAAGCCCCACATCGCATTCTCGATGAACAAAATTCTCAAAAGTCATTTCCAAACTCTTCTCTGGTAACCTCTAGTATAATGGGCATAACATGTTGTAAAAAACTCCAAGTGACAATTGGTTTAATGTTTGAAAACTAGACACCAAGATCTACAACTTTTATGTTTTAGTCATCTCCCAATTCCTTATATATTTTGAGATATAAGTTGTCAAAGTCAGCCATGTGCAACATAAAATTTCTTCTTCATCTTCCTCGACAGTCTTTAGTGTACTAGCCATAACCTTTCGTACACAAATCTACAATATAATTGTTTTACCTTTATGAAAACTAGACACAAAGGGATACAACTTTTATTTTTAGACCATCTCCAAATTTCTTATAGATTGTGAGATATGGGCCTCCGAAGTCAAACCTGCATAACAAAGATTTTCTTCTTTGCGAAATCGAGAACACCTTCGCTAACGCACATAACAAAATCTGTGAAGCCAAATCCTTCTTCGCGAACGCGAAGTACAACACCAGACACCAGCATCAGCAATAGAAAAACAGCTCGAAATGATCCTAAACCACCCCGAAACACACCCGAGGCCCCCGGGACCCCGCTCAATCATACCAACCAGTCCCATAACATAATATGGATCTGCTCGAGGCCTCAAATCACATCAAACAATGCTAAAACCATGAACAGCACTCCAATTCAAGATTAATGAACATTCGAATTTCAAACTTCTACATTCGATGCCGAAATCTATCAAATCACGTCCGATTGACCTTAAATTTCGCATACAAGTCATATTCAACATTACGGACCTACTCCAACTTTCAAAATTGGAATCCAACCTCGATATCAAAAATTCCATTTCTGGTCAAACTTCTCAAAAACTTTCGAATTTCTAACTTTTGCCAAATGACTCCAAAATGACCCAGGACCTCCAAATCCACTTCTGATCGCGCTCCTAATACCAAAATCACAATACGGAGCTATTTCTAGTCTCGGAATCCGAAACAGACATCAATAACACTGAAATGCACCTCAACCCAAATTTATAAAATTCTTCCGAAATGCTAACTTACACAATTGGCACCGAAAAGTTCCCAAATCATCCAAAACCCGATCCAGACATACGCCGAAGTCCAAAATCATCATACGAACCAGCTAGAACCTTCAAATCCTGATTTCGAGGCCGTTTACTCAAAAATCCAATCATAGTCATGTCTGCTAACTTAAAACTTTCAAAATGAGAATTTTCTTTCCAAATCAACCTCGAACTTCCAGGAATTCAATTCCGACCATGCGTACAAGTCATAATACTTGATGTGGAGCTGCTCTTGGCCTCAAAATGCCAAGTGACGTGCTAGAGCTCAAAACGATCGGTCGGGTCATTACATTCTCTCCCACTTAAAAATACCTGTGTCCTCGAACGTGCTGAGAATTGCACTGGAGTTGTCCAAAATCATTGTTTGACACCTTGAGCTCTTACCCGTGCTACCACAGATCAGTTGAGCACATTAACTCGATCAAATCTGAAGATATTCTCTTTTATTAAGACAAATAAGCTTAGAACTTAGTTCCGACACCCCAAATTCTCTGTCAGGCATGCGTCCGACCCACGAATACCATATCAATCACTACACGATGCTCCAGTACATCATTGCATACCTTTACTGAATCCACACTATGTGCTGCATAATTCACATAACCATAATATCACCCTCATATAATGATAGCTGAAATTCCACGAATCTGATGCTCCCAATGCACCTCATGACTTGTATAAGTCTTGCCCCAACTTTTGCAATACCTCCATGTTGGAAGAGATGTGTAGAACTTCATAACCAACTGCCGAGTCAACAAATCGTTGAGTTTATACTCCTGACAAGAATCATTACCTAATTCTGAATCAAATAATGGTATTTGCTCTTTAATATACTTCATATAATCCAATCGCACTGATCCTAGATCTAATAACCTCGTCTCACCCAGTACGAACTGCTCCAGCAACAAGACATCCCAGACATAACCAAAAGTCTCATATAATCCCAAAATGTGCCGATAGGCCACAAACTCAGACGTGATACATAAGGTAAACGAACTCTGGAAGGGACTACTCAACTCACACAACTAATATGAACTTTCCTCAGAAAATGGGAAATAAAGCAGACAAAAACTTAGAATATAGAAAACTATACTCATCGCACTGTTGCGGCGTGCAACCCGATCCACACAAAGATCTCACATTAGGAGATACACACCAAGCTAAATTGCTCATTACTACTAAATACCGAATATCGGTCACAAGCATGCTAAGTGCATAATACCATCTCAGGGGAGATAGATAGCACCATAAGCTACAAAACTCAAGCATAACTGAGGTGTGATATATAATATGAACTACAACAGCCATCGTGCTCACATAACACCATCGCTAGTGGTGTTCATGGTTGGGTTTGGATCAGTTTTTCCCTTAAAAGAAACCAAACCAAGTAAGTTGGTTTTTTCAAATATTAGAACCAAATCAAACAATTAAATTGGTTTTTCTCGATTCAGTTTATGTTAGTTTTTTGGTTTTTTTGGTTATTTATCTATTTTTTCTTAAATATAAGATATACACTACCAAACAAATATTCCCGCGACCACATTTTCAATGCAACACTATCAAATCAATTGCCCTTTGAGAAATCTATTATTTACCTAGATACATTGATGATAATTGAATCAAATAATGATGAATAATTTAAGGACTCAATTAAAAATATGTTATTTTTAACACTAAATGGATTCTTACATTAAAGAAAAGAAAATTACCAATCAAACTAGAATAGAAAGGTAAATAACTATATTAAAAGTGTAAACTATTAAAATTTACTATAATTATTTTGAAACTTTGTATAACAATATATATATATATATAGGTGTAATAAAAAATTTGAAATAGCTACTCCTATGGTCGGTTTGGTTCGGTTTTTTTCTCATTAAAACCAAAATCAAACCAAATTTGATCGGTTTTTAAAATTCAAAACCAAAACCAAACCAAACCAAAAAGTATCGGTTTTTTTGGTCGGTTTGGTTTGGTTTTCGGTTTGCTTCAGTTTTTCGGGGTTTTATGAACACCCCTAACCATTGCTACTCAGAATCTCAACACATAAGAAATTTATCAAGTCGTTTCACAATTCACACGACCCAATATAGCATTACATGAAATAGCTGATGACATAATAGTATCCAACGTCCGAATACTCCTTCATAAAGAGCGCTATACTAAGATTAACGCACTCGGACCGATATAGAGTCCACCTTCATATTTAGATCCATCCACAAACCTCAAGCCAATTCTGATCTCACCGAACTAGGCAAATAACCTTTCAAGGGTCCATAAGTACCCCTTTTTCCTATAACTCACGAGAACAACCATCATAACCGGAGTAAACCTCCACAGTACACCACCCAATAAATCGAGTTCCCTTTAGACATAAATTCTCAAATTAGCGATATTACCACAATCTTAATACTTGGTTTAAATTCCCAATCAATCAAGTGATAACATGCCACACTCATACAATCTCCTCATGAGACACGCTCCTACGACCTTCCATACCAGATAACAAGTCCGCACGTCCATACCACCTATCGCACCGATGCTATAAAGCAATCAAGAATCCATAACCAGGATGCAAAGCCTCTTACACATACACCGATCTCAAGTGACGCTGAAGACAATACCAGATTACTCTAAACATCCAAACCAATTTCCTGCTCATCCGAGCTCATGACATTCTTGGCAACACCGAACTGCAACCTTGATCCTCACTTTCAAATTTCATACTGCTCACTTCACTTAACATGCCAATGTGTGATAATACAAGAACTCCATCACAACTCCGAACCACTAATAGGGTGAACACTATCATACATAAACTTTTTACTTAACTAGTTCCAAGAGAACCATAGAAACACACAAGTGAATCCTCATAACCGTATAATATACAAATCCTCAAGTAGTGGTCAAAACCACTATAACCCTTCCGGGATCAGCATACACATAACATGTTATAATACTTGAATACTTCCAAATAAAATTAGTTACAGCGGCCGTCGAGCCTCACATATACCGCCACCACTATGCCAATTCAACCATGGCTAACCAATCTAACTTATTCTAATTCATCCTTAACTTGCCTTAGCGATAATAATAGCTCCATTCATTATATCACAAATCTAAATCCGCACTCATCCTTTGCGACCCCATTCCACGAGACCATATTTTCTCCAACCCCATGAACTGTGTCATACCCTCCTTGCACGCGCATTCGTATTTTCAAGTGATACACCTATTCCGATAATTCTCCTATGAAAGTCATTTCCTCTTTTTCCTCCCAATGCTACACTACAAGTCAAAAATATCATAGAACATCCCGAGCCTCCTATCATAATCTGTTACAAAAGCTCGATTCTTAATCATACTGCAGGCTTGAATCCATAGGCACTGAGTAACCTTTGAATTTACTAGGACAGTTATTGAGAGCCACCAGTTCTGGCTGTGTCCCAAATATAATAAACTTCAAGGCTTTGCTGGCACATGAACACCCATTTTAATAAAGCACCCAACTGAATCACATCCCAAAGCCTGAACATGAGTCAATAAGGCCAACTATAGCACACATTCATCAATTCCTTTACTCAAATTACCATTTATGTTCTTTTTCCTTAGCTGAAATAACTGAGTAATATGCCGATGACCCGAACCTCACAAGTAGATAACCATAAAATCCAATCATAGGCGGTGGGACTCTCCCACTTAGCTTGGAGCCACTATTACACAACTCTGGAACCCACCAAGATTATTTCGTCATTGTTGACATGATCTTGCACAACCAACCCGCAAAATTCCTTGAAACATTCTTGCTAACCATTCCATGAACACTCTGAATCACTAGCCACGTTTAAATATTCTACCTCTCACCGGATAGCCAATAGAATTCTTCATAGAAGCTTCGTCAAACACACGGCCACTGACCTGCTAACAAGAGATAACCTACATGGTAAAATTATATGACCACATCTTCGAACATCGCTGCACTGGGTACACTTACTACAATATTAGTAACCCATCCAAAGTCATGTTGTACCCTAATTTATATCAAGCAACTCCTTTATGTTGCACCTAATTGCCCTCCATATGACAGTCAAATCAAGCCCGTAGACCCAGTCACTGACCAACGTGTATCCCAATTCACTCTAAACTCCTCCTAAGACATGTAGTCATCCTACCACAGAACCCATGTGCTACTCTACCACTCTCCCACTCAACTACTCAATTCCTATCTCCCACACTTGTCCTTCCAGGAGTTTAATCACCACAATACACTTCCCACATGTCCATCCCCATCCTTCATTGCCCAGCTGTTGCCTTAAATCAAAATATATCTCTATAGCACTTGAACCAATAGATCGTTACTCCATCAACCCAAACCTTAACATTCATGGTCAGTTTGTCTTTCCTCTACTGGAAATAAAACACTGAATCTCCGAATCATGCATTGAGTAAACCTACTTTTAAGTTAACCACTGCTCCGACACATAGACAAGCATTCTACCATTACATCAATATTGTGCGGTAACAACCCATGAGCATTATAGTAACCTGTGCATAGCCTCAAAGCTCTCAGAAGTACAACTACTGAGCTAAAATAACGGAATATCCTTCCACACGACGACTACAATAGTCCAATCAACTATGCAGGGGAAACATCCCACACCACATTCGTAGTACCATTACAATTCCTCAAGTTCCCAATTTATAATAAGCGCTTCGCGTCATATAAGAATGAGTAGGAAAGAAACAAAGGCACAAGCCTCAAAGGAATCAAATTGCACGATGAGGAATCAAGAGGGGAAGTGCTCCTAACGGCCATGTAGCCTCTCGAAGATAAGTACAGATGTCTCCATACCAATCCGTAAGACTCTATTTAGACTTGCTCATGACTCGTGAGATGTAAGGGAACCTAGTGATCTGATACCATTTTTTCATGACCCAAAATCCTTTAAAGGTCGTGATGGCGCCGGACACCATTGTCAGGCAAGCCATCACCAATTAACTAGTAATTTATTGTTTTCATATTTTTGAACTCGTTTCCTTTATACATTAAAAAATAAGTAATGAATTTCACTGAATAAATATTGATGTCTTTAACAAATTTAATATTAAATAATCCCATAATCATCCTAGAACCCGATGTCATAAGTGCATGAACAACCATTAGAAAATCAAGTAAAGTACAATAATTGTCCGGAATACAAATTTGGAAAGAAAGTTAATACAATACACTAAAAGAGATTATGCTGGTTGCGGGTCGCCTCGAGGAATTTAGCTCACCTAAATCTCTATATCATCCGTGCTGCTATTCCCATTAGGCCACGAGAGGTACATGTACCCGTGCAACAAAAATGCACAGCAAGTGTAGCATGATTACAAAATAACGTGTACTCAGTAAGTATCTCGTCTAATCTCAAACAATTAGAGACGAGAGGTCGACTTCGACACTTACTAGTGGTCCAATAATAACATACCAATAATACAGTAAAGCGAGGATTTTCATAATAATTGGTTGTAATTCAATAGCATGGGGCAAGTAAAAATTCTTTCATTTATAGGAAATTCCCAAATTCATTTTCATCATTTAATATCAAGCCAGGGAAAATAAATATCAGCATCTATAAATTTCAAGGCAAGCAATACAAGCATGCACAAATCATGCCGAGGTCGTACCGCCCGATCTAATAATATTTAAATTGTACACTGCCAGAGGATCGAATGGCGCAAACTATACATGCATCTGTTACCCCGCTTGCAAATCATACATAAAATGCAGGCAAACATAAAAATACACATTCAAACAGTCAATCAAGACTTTGTCAGGGAAACAGTTATTCAAGGAGGTGTCACTTTCTCTTTTACAAGTCGAGAAATTTTGTATGGTTAGACTCGTGAGTGAAACAAAGTTTAACTCTTTTAGAAAATTGTTTGCCACTTCGATACGATTAAAGGCATTTAAACTATAAATAAGGTTACAATTATTTCAAGTAAAACATGCTTTTGGGTCCTAGACTACCCGGACATAAGCATAATAGTAGCTACGCACGGACTCTCATCACCTCGTGCGTACATAGCTTCCACAAATAGAAATACATATCCAATTAATTTACCTATGGGGATAATTTCCTCTTACAAGGTTAGAAAGGAGACTCACCTCGCTCCAAAGTTCCATAACCGGCATTCCACGCCCTTTTGAAGGCTCAAATTGACGCACAATGCTCTAAAACTAGCGAATAATTATGTAAACCCATTAATTTATTCTGAATTACTCATAATAATCCAATTAATAACAATTTCTAACCTCGATCGAAAAGTTGACAAAATCACCCTTGGTCCCACGTGCCCGGATTTCGAAATTTTTCGAAGATAAAGTTTACCCATAAGCTCACGAACTCAAATATATAATTTACTCTTAATTTGATGTCCAAAATTGTGGTCAAAATCCAAAAATACCAATTTTCTAGGTTTTCTACCAAAACCCCAAGTTTTCACTAATTTTCGATGAATTTC
>MU737252.1:105540-131402 GCA_026770625.1 Nicotiana glauca | reverse complement strand
ATATATATATATATATATATATATATATATATATATATATAGCTAAACATAAAAATACACATTCGAGCAGTCAATCAAGAGTTTGTCAGGGAAACAGTTATTCAAGGCGGTGTCAATTTCTCTTTTACAAGTAGAGAAATTTTGTATGGTTAGACTCATGAGTGAAACAAAGTTTAACTCTTTCAGAAAATCATTTACCACTTCGATACGATTAAAGGCATTTAAACTATAAATAAGGTTACAATTATTTCAAGTAAAGCATGTTTTTGGGTCCTAGACTAGCCGAACATAAGCATAATAGTTGCTACGCACGGACTCTCATTACCTCGTGCGTACATAGCTTCCACAAAGAGAAACACATATCCAATTAATTTACCTATGGGGATAATTTCCTCTTACAAGGTTAGAAAGGAGACTCTCCTCGCTCCGAAGTTCCATAACCGGCATTCCACGCCCTTCTGAAGGCTCAAATTGACACACAACGCTCTATAACTAGCGAATAATTATGTAAACCCATTAATTTATGCTCAATTACTCATAATAATCCAATTAATAACAATTTATAACATCGATCGAAAAGTTGACAAAATCACCCTTGGTCCTACGTGCTCGAATTTCGAAATTTTTCGAAGATAAAGTTTACCCATAAGCTCACGAACTGAAATATATAATTTACTCTCAATTTCATGACCAAAATTGTGGTCAAAATCCAAAAATACAATTTTTCTATGTTTTCTACCAAAACCCCAAGTTTTCACTAATTTTCCATGAATATATATATATATATATATATATATATATATATATATATATATATATATATATATATATATATATATATATAAAATCCAAGTATTTAACTTGCAATATGTGGGAATCGCTTACCTTGACATGGATGATGAAGATGGAGCTCCAAAATCTCTCTTAGGTCGGCTCCCTTGGAGGAAATGAGATCAAATGAGCCAAATCCATTTTTGGAAACTTATACAGTGCCTAGGTGATCCTTCTTCACGTTCGCGAGCCCCACATCGCGTTCACGATGAACAAAATTCTCGAAAGTCATTTCCAAACTCTTCTCAGATAACCTCTAGTATAATAGCCATAATGTGTTGTACAAAACTCCAAATGACAATTGGTTTAATGTTTTGAACACTAAACACCAAGATCAACAAGTATCATGTTTTAGTCATCTCCCAATTCATTATATATTTTGAGATATAAGCTGCCAAAGTCAGCCCTGCGCAACACAAAATTTCTTCTTCATATTCTCGGACTATCTGTAGTGCACCAGCCATAACGTTTCGTACACAAATCAAAATTATTATTGGTTTATCTTTCTGAAAACTAGACACAAAGGGATACAACTTTCATATTTAGATTATCTCCGAATTCCTTATAGATTGTGATACACGAGCCTCCGAAGTTAGACCCAAATTCAAAATTATCACACGAACCTGCTAGAACCTTCAAATTCCGATTCCGAGACCGTTTACTCAAAAATCTAATCATAGTCAATTCTACCAAATTAAAACATTCAAAATGAAAATTTTCTTTCCAAATCAACGCCAAACTTCCTGGAATTCAATTCTGAACATGCGTACAAGTCATAATACCTGATTTGGAGTTGCTCATGGCCAAAATACCGAACGATGTGCTAGAGCTCAAAACGACTGGTGGGGTCGTTACAAAATCAATACAGAATGACTTTAAATTTTTCACACAAGTTATAAATAACATAATGGACCTATTCCAATTTCCGAAATCAAAATCTGAGCTCGATATCAACCAAGTCAACTTCTGGTCAAATTTATGAATATTTTAATACTTCAGCTTTCCAACCTTTTGCCAAAATGCACTGAATTGTCCTACGGACTTTTAAATCCCATTTTAGACATGTTTCTAAGACCAAAATTATCATACAGAGCTATTCCCGGGCTTGAAATCCCAAACGGACATCGAAATCTTCAAAATCCACCTCAACCAAACTTACGAAATTCATCCAAAAGTGCCACTTCCATAATAGGCGCCGAAATACTCCAGGACCACCCAATTCTAAACTCGAACATACGAAAAAGTCCTAAATAATCACACAAACCTATTAAAACCTTCAAATCTCAATTTCGAGGTCGTTTGCAATCTTCTATCTTTAATTTTCCGAATTGAGAGTTTTATATTTGAATCAACTCCGAACTTTCCAAAATTAAATTTCAACCACGTGTACAAGTAATAATACATGAAGTAAAGCTGCTCAAGGCCTCAAAGTGCCGAACAATACGCTAGAGCTCAAAACGGCTGGTCGGGTCGTTACAGTTATAGTCTCCATGCTTATCATGCCCTCCCCTCTTAAGTGTTGCCATTCTATACTTGATTTTGATCTTATATGATTCTAGTTAGGGTACACATAAAGGTATATAGGATAGCCTTGCCTCACTTGGTTAAGGCTTGTGAGGCCTGAGTATTCAAAATGCTTTCATCTTTTTACATAAATGTTTGTTAATCCTTAAGTATCCTTTGAATCCTCACTTTGCATGCTTTACATCCATGTCTTACAGTTATTTGTAAACAATCCTACTAGGATGAACTTTTTTGCACATCAGTGATATTTGTTATGATCAGTGTATCTCTTATGAGTAAAGGTGTAGTTGTACATGTTGTGGTTGAATGCTAACTGTTTTCTGTAATTTGAGTACAACTCCACCATGTCTAGTATTCAGCCTATGTCTTTACAACTGATTTGAGCCTGTTTAAGTATGATGTTTGCCCTATTCTTAACCCATAATGATATTGATAACCTGATTCTGTAATATTTGAGACTCATCTTGTATTGTGAGGTTATAATCTTGATTAAAATCCCTATATGTGTAGAAGTTTGGTATGAACCTTTATTTATCCCTCATGACTTTATATTTTGAACACTGTTTTGAAATTACACTCAGTCCTTCCTTTCCACTGTCATTCTGGATTGAATCTAGTATAAGAGAAACCTTTTGCTATTACTAATTGAGTACAATAACTTGCATATATCATTGTATGAATCTTTAATGAGAATTCCAAAGGACTCAAGAGGTGTTATCCATTTATGTGTACAATACTAAAAAAATCAGGTTTTAGCAATGGGCAAATTCTGTAGCTAAAGAGAAATATCCGTTGCTAATCTCATTCAACGACAAATTAACAATGGATTATCAAAAACTTCTGCTAGCTACGAGAGTGTTAGCGACAGATTAGCGAAAACGTTCGTAGCTAATTCTAATTTTTTTGTAGTTGTATGTTCATGATAATATCTAATGTGGAACGAATTTTTGATCAATCCATTAGGACAACATCATCTACAATTATAGGTCTAAAACTATATGCCTTATTTGTCTATTAGTCATATGACTCCAGTTATTTTTAGCAACAGTAGTACAAGTGTTCCTTCCACCATATGTGCTTAGAACTTGACTTTAAAACATGTTTAATATGTGCTTAACTCATTTAACATTAAGGTATAGTCATACTTTCTCTATGAGTTTTTCCTAAGTTATTCAGTTAGGAAGGAGTATGCTTTTGTGGTAGAAAATGTCATAGTAGTTGGTTTGCATTGAAAGAGCCTTATTGGCATTCAAACCTACAGGGAGAAATTAGTCGTTAGCGGTTAAGGGTATTTGGGAGTATAGTTTAACACTAGGTTGGGTTGCTCCCCCCAGCACAAGCATTGCCCTAAGTCTTGAGACCCTTGGGAACTTTAAAGTGTCGGAGGGTTCAAATGGAGCATCGATCTTGAGTAGAATTCTATCCTTAGCCTTTAATTCATTGACACTTATTACTCTCTTTGGGTTTGGTGTTTAATGACAACGAAAGTTTTTCAATATGGATCATTTACTATTCATAACCTCTACACTAGTATGACTTTCTTAGTATTTAAATATTGTCAATGATCTTTACTTTTATTCTTTGCCTTATGAATTTCATATATGATTATGTATATATTGTTGTCATTCTAATGACCTTCTCTCTTTTTTTTTCTTTTTTTGGACATGTACAATGATTTGGGCATGCTGAATTCTGTAGGAACGCAAGCCTAAGTTCAGCCCTACTATGGTCCAAGAGTCTATCATCGCTTGTCCCTATTACTGCTGGCCTGCATCACTTCTTTCCATTTGCTTCTTTATTTGTTATTTTCATTATTCTCCAGTATATAGTTATTCTTTAATATGTTTCCTGTTGTTTTATCTCACGTGCATATGACAATTGTATATTGGGTTGAATGCTTTATTTTATCTTTTAACTCACATAAAATAACTTAGGCAAGCCTTAAATGATCTAGTATTAAAAGAGGCATTTATTAGCAATCAATTCTAGAACCACTAATCTCGAGCTTGTTATCAATTCATTATGCCTTGTTAACTTTTTTCTTAAATAATTTTTGAGCCCGATTACTTAACGAAGGTGGCAATCCCTCTTTCGAAAAGAAAAACTAGAACTGAGTGGCGAGTTTAAATCCTCTAAAAAAGGGAATCAACTATATCGAAAAGATTAAGGTGTTGCTGCCATAAAACAAAGGCTTTTAAACAGTATTCTACTTTAAAACCGGGGTGTTTCTTATGATCATTTTCATAACACTTTCACCATGTTAGAATGATATGAACTTCTATGATTTAGGAAATAAAGTGCTTTAACTTAGCTTCCATTTTACACATTTTATACAAACGTTCCATCTCCCAAAGTTCTTTTCAAGTTTACATATACTAACACTAATTTCCTAAAGGCTTTTTCTATAAATCCACCATCTTTAAACCATATTCTTCCTTTATAGATAATATGTCCTAATATATGGTAAGATATACCATTTTAAACACTAGTTAAGGCATAGAACAAATAATTAGTCCAAAACCTCGGGTAGATTTTAAGGGGTGCCTAACACCTTCCCCTTAGAAGAACAATAACCCTTACCCATAATCTCACCAGTTAGCAGACTAATAAAGAATATGACCTTTAGTAATTAAATAGGTACCTTAGTATTCCTTTAAATATTAGGTGGCGACTCTCTTTTATCAACAACAGATAAACCACAAGTTGAGTCTTGTTTTGACTAGTGCAAAAAAGGGTGCAACAAGCCCTCCACTGCTTCGCGTTCGCGACCCATTCCCCGTAACTCCACCCCAGCCCCAGTTGACCCTTCGTGATCGCGAGAGTATCTTCACGATTGTGAATCGCATTACACCAAACATCAATAACAGTCATAAGCCAGAAATTTTCCAAGTCTAAAATGGTCTGTAGCTTACCCAAATCTCATCCAAGCCCCTCGGGCTCCAAACCAAACATGCAAACAAGTGTAATAACATCATATGAACTTTCTCGTATGATCAAAATATCAAAATAACACCTAGAACTACAAATCGTACATCAAATTGCATGAAACTTAGAAAGAAACTCAAGTACTACTAGAATCTCATCTAAGCGGCTGAATCATAGCAAATCAACTCCGAATTACACTAAATTTTATAGAAAAGTTTCAAATAGCAAAGTGGACCTATACAAAATCCCGGAATCAAAAAATGGACCCAGTAGCAATAAAGTCAACCTAAGATCAAACCTAGAAAATCTTTAAACCATCAAGTTACTGCTTTCAAAAAGACAAGTCAAATAAGGTTAGGGACTTCCGAATTTAATTTCGGGCATACGCCCAAGTCCAAAATCATGATATGAATCCAACGGAATCATCAACATACCGATCCAGGGTCGATTACAAAAGATGTTGACCGTAATCAACTCAAGTTATTTTTAAAGCCAAAAATTATGTTTTCTTCAAATTTTCACATAAACTCTTTCTGAAAAAAGACATGGACTAGCACTTTAATTGAAAAATACTAAACAAAGCTAATAGTGGTCTTAGAACATGGAAATAAGGAGTAGAATTCAAAGTAACCTATCAGATTGTAATAGAGAAGCCGCATGTGCAGGGATCATGGTGCATCTATGCGCAGGAGCGTTCCCCTGAGTGCAGAAGAGCGATTTATTATCGCAAAAGTGATCAGAGATGAGTTGAGAAGTTTTCTCAGGAGTGAGATTGAGGGTCGTATGTGTGGTTCCGCAGAAGCGGGCAAGTTGGTCACAGGTGCGACTTCCCTGGGATATTTTTATATATTTCAAGGGCTTGGTTATTCCATCACAGAGCTCGATTTTGGGCGATTTTGGAGAGATTTTCACCACATGTATTGGGGCAAGTATTTTTGACTCTTTTGGTTATATTCCCTGATTCCATATTCGATTTTGGCATTTGATTGATAATTTCAAAAGAGAAATTGGGGATTTTATATAAACATTGTTAGAGTGAATAACTAGGTTTTGAACATCGATTCAGAGTAGGATTTGAGTGAAGTTAGTATGGTTGGAATTGTATTCGAATGGGTTGTCAGAATTTGTGAGTTTTTCGGATTCCGGAGTGGGAGCCCGAATTGACTTTTTGGTTGACTTGGAGTAATTGATAAAAGATCGGCCTTTATCGTTTGGGTTTGTTCCATTTAGCATTATCTGTTGTTTTTTTAGTTGGTTTTAACTAGTTTCAAGTTGTTTGGAAGATGATTCACATGGGGTGGTATTTTTAGAGTATTGTTTGGCTTGCTCAATATTTGTTTTGGCTTTCTTGAGGTAAGTATCTTATATAAACTTGGTTGAGGCACTAGTTTCCTGAATCATTTGTTATAACTAGATGCTATGGGTGCATATATGTGTTGGGTTTGATTCCATTAGCGAGCACTAGGGTATTTATCCATGTTTAAGGTAGTGCTTAGCCTATGATATGCGTAGAATTGACTATTAAGCTTTAAGCTATGATGTTTCTTATATTTATAACCTTGTTGTGAACTATTTGATCCATATTTGAGGTTACATAGAGGCTAATTCCCTAAATGAACTTGATAATTGCTATTTCTATGATAAAATTACCGATTTGAGCTATGATTGCACACCTTGCACATGCCTACACTTTACCATGTAATTATACTACTCCGGAAGCATGGAATTTGATATTCATTCATCATGTACATGTATTCTTATATATTTACTTCTGTGTGATATGATTTGATCTGGATGACTGTGAACATGCCGGGAGGATTGTGTTGTTATTATTGTAACCACGCCGGGCGGATTGTATTGTTATGTATTTGACCATGCTGGGCAGATTGTGATATAGCTTGTGACCACATCAGGCGGATCTGTGATATTGAGCCTGTTACTATGCCGGGTAGATTATAATATTGAGCACGTGACCACACTGGCAGATTATGATGTTGAGCTTGTGACCATGCTGGGTAGATAATGATATTGAACATGTGACCATGCCAGGCTGATAGCAAGTTGAATTGGTCGTGCATGCGTGTGGATATATCCATCCCCTAGGGTCACCCTCTCATGTTTCTTTCTTGATGGTGTACATGCGGATTGTGAGAAACAGACGAGTTTCTAATTGATGTGAGTCCTGTGAGAGCTGTTTACTAGTTTGGTTTGGTTACTAAGATTCTGATGCGGGCCTGAGATTCATGATGTAATTTCCATTTGGATCGGGTTGTATGTTGTAATGGATGATATTTGGTTATTGTATTTCTTCTTTACTTGTAATTTTCTTGATTGTTTACCTGAGTTACTTGCATATCTTCTTTATATACTGGATTATTGATTGAGCAAAATACTTAAAAAAAAATCGTGAGCACCGAGGTGGTTTTTATCTGTGATTTACCTGATTTGATCATACCTCTGTTCTATACTTGTTGGAATTTATGAGTTGTACAGGTGACAACAAGTATTATTTATAATTCTTTCTTCTATTACCTCACTGAAGTTAGTTATGATACATTAGGTGCATGGGGTCGGTTGTACTCATACTACAATTCTTCATCTTGCATGCAGATTTGGGAATTGTTGTTGTTGTGGGCGGGAGCTGTGTAGAAGATATACCTACCTTCCGTATATGGCTACCACTTTTCTTGGTAGTCTAAGATTTTAAATTCAATTTATTTATATTCCAAAAAGATGTTATATTTATTTTCTACCAGCTTTGCAAATCTAATTCTTAGTGGATCATGACTTGTACTACTAGTCCTTGAGTTATTGTATAATGTTCAGTTGATTAATATTTTGTATCCTATTAAATCTCATTTTGATTGTGTTTACTATTAATTGGCTTACATAGTGGGTTGGGTTAGGTGCCATGACTGCTAATTGAATTTTTGGGTTGTGACAAGTTGGTATCAGAGCTCTAGGTTCATAATTTCTATGAGTCATGAGCAAGTGTCTTGTAGAGTCTTGCGGATCGGTATGATGACGTCCATACCTATCTTCAAGAGGCTACAGGGCATCTAAGATAAATTTCTCATATTTCTTTCCTTATCGTGTGGCATTGGTTCAACTTAAAGCATATATATTTGAATTTCTTCCACTCACTCGTATTGAGCGCTCGATGGTCATCGACGGCTTATGATGTCATGGATGAGGTGCGAGATATGTTCTTGGTGTTTTGGTGATGGGCCAATCTGGAGGACTTGAGACCAGGTTTAGACTGCGGCTAGGGCTTGGTAGTTTCGGTGATGTAAGAATGCATGTATTTTTGGACTTATCTGTCCAGTAGTGTCGCTAGGAGTAGTATTTATGGCTTGATTGGATGGTTATATGATGTGACTGTTGAATGTGTTCAGATGATTTAGATATGACGAGAATAGTTTTCTTGGGATGTAAAAAAGAACTATTGGTGTTTGATTTCTATCTTGATGTGTTGTACAGTCCTGAGTTATGAGTGTGCTAGGGATTCTCCAATTGTTAGTTTTTGGAATTATGTGTACTCTTATGTCTTGTTAATGAGTACAGACTCAGGAAGATTTAGTAATTGCATAGTGGTTGTGTCCATGAAGGGGCATAGAGTTATGCATGAAGTGGGGATTCACTCGGTTGCTTAGAGATGTGGAGTACTTCTTTAGGTGTTGGTGTGCTAACGAGGCACAGGTCATTCAGCTCATGTTGGTGGTGCAGTACCAATTAGGGCAGAGTGGATGAATTTCATGAAGGTTCTAATGGGTTCAATATTCACATGTGGCATTTGAGAAATTTTGGGACTTGTAAAAGGCTAAGATCTGAGATTTGCACTGAAAAGTGTCGAGACTTGCGGTACATCTATATCATTTGAGACTCTACATTTCTATATTATTGAGGTTAAGGAAATAGCTTGAGATTCCCAAAAGGTCTCTTCAGAGTGGTATCTTGATTGTGGTACTTTTTGGGTGTTTAAAAGGGAATACAGTGGCTTATGGGCATTAGGGCGACATGGTTTCATGATAGGATCTCTTATAGTGAGCTTTGGGTAAGGATCGTGGTGCAGTGGCAAGGAGAAGTGTTAACTTGAAGGCAATTTGGAAGGAACTCAGAGAAATAGGACAGGTTGATACTAGATTGGATCAGTATGGTAGTAGAAATAATTGGTTCTTTTGGTTCTTATGATGTGGTGAGGCTTTACCAATGTTTTGCAGCAATACTCTTGATTTGAGCGATCTGCGTGGCTTGGTTGAGATAGAAAATTTTAGTCTGATGATTCGATTTGTACAAACGCATTTCGAAGAGTTGTCGATGGTTTCTACCACGACTTGGGTTGGATGTTTTCAGGAGGTATGAGGAGTATGTTGCGTGTTGTGATATTCTCCTAGATTGGATCAACTAGAAGATTTCTAAGTGAGTGATTATGTATTATGCTTGTGACTCTGAGTTGATAATGGTATTCTCTTATTTTCGTATGATGGCATAATAGGTGTGGTGCATCGTGTGGGGTTGATATTTGCATGTACAAGATTGTGGTTCGATTTTAAAGGGAAGGTCATGAATTGTAGGTAGCACAAATGGTTTCAGATGTTTAGAAGTATGTCGGCACCATCCGGTATTACCTGAGATAAATGTGCATTTGGAAAGGCGTATGGTGTTGTGACTTGCGGATGGTTGATCAGTATTTTGGTACTCGACTGGTTGATCGACCGCTGATGTTCAGATTTTTCTATGTAGCATGAAAGAATTATAGAAGTATTTCTCTTGGGCTGATGGTATATGGAGGATGGTCAGTCACGTGAGTGGTTGAGTTAGGATCGGATTTGGTGATTCATATATTCAAAGGAGTTGGAGACTATGAGGCTTCTCAAAGGCAGATTAATCCTCGGATGTAGAGGTGAAGGCATATTGGGATGTTGATGGCTAATTGTATATGTTATGGATAGGTTACTGTGGACTTTTAGAAGGTTATTTATCTATTTGTGGATGGACGGAGTTGATTTGGGGGCCCAATGGTAGGTCTAATGAGGATGTGTATTCTACACCAGGTCGGATTTGTTGACTCAACACTGCTATTATTGAAGGGTATGTCTGATATGTCCTGTATGTTACTCTTCTATGCTACGATGCATCATGATTGGCTATTTACACACATGATGAGTTTCTGTTTGGGCTGCCAGGCAAAATGAGAGCGGGATGATTCTTGGGGTATTGAATGGTTGATTGTGCCTTGATTATGGTCTATCAATTGTTGTATACTGTGCTATCCATTTCTATGCAGTTATGGTCATGCACTTCATATGGTTGTTGTTGATTTGTGTATGGTTGTTAATTTTGAGCAATATAGCTTGAGGTATTTCATGTGGACCCATGTTTGTATGGGGTCATGCTTCGTAGCGGAGTTATATTGGATTATGATCCTTTATGTTGATTTTGTGTGTTTTGATTCTCCCTATGTGATGGGTTTATCGAATTGTGCTTGTGGTGGTACATGTTGAGCTTGCAGGACGGTTCTCTCATTTGAGTCATTTTCCATTTTTGGATACATTTGAATTGTTGCTTATTAGTGCATGGATTGCACAGTTTATGGTTTTAGGTTTTATTGGTATGGCATGTCATTAGAGTAGCTGTAATTGATGAGATGAGGTCATTAGACTTAGAATGGGTGCTATCGGATTCTATTAGGGAATGTTTGGAAGAATAATGTCACTAGTCGGCTTAGAATTTGGGATATGGTTCTTGTTCGGTGAGAGAGCTCCATGATTTGTTTATTTGATAGATGGTTATGAGTTTCTGCGTGTTTCTTTCATCACTTTCAGTGTATGAATGTTTAGAACAAGGTGTTATTTGATATGAGGTTTGTTACCAACACCGAATTCGTCATTGAGCAGCTATTGTGGCCGAAAGTTATTTCTATGAGTATATGGGTTATGTAGTATATTATAACTACCCGACCGGTCATTTTGAGCTTTTGCACTTTGATCGCCAGTCCTTGGGCATGACTTGCCCCGTGTTATGTATTATGACTAATGTAGATCGTTGGTTTTTGCTTTCAAGAAAAAAATTTGGAATGAATTTGAAAGAACAGTTTCAGTTGAAAGCTTGAAATTTGAAAGGTTTGACCAAGAGTTGACTTATTGGTATACGAGCTCTGATCAGAGTTTTTATGATTTGGTTAGATTCGCTGGGTGAATTATGAATTAGGAGCATGATCGGAATTGGTTTTGGAGGTCCGGTATAGAATTAGGATTGAATTAGCGAAGTTAATATTTTGGCGAATTCCGGTTGATGGGTGAGATTTTGATCCGAGGGTCGGAATGGAATTCTGAGTGTTGCAGTAGCTTCATTATGTGATTTGAGATGTGTGTTTGTAAACTTTCAGGTCATTCAGAGGGGTTTTGGTTGGGTTTTTGATCAACTGCGTGTTTTAGACGTTTTTGAAGAACTTAGGCTTGAATTCGGTGAGAATTGATGATTTTAGTGTTGTTTGATGTGTTTTGATTATTGGAACAAGTTTGAATGATGTTTTAGGATGTGTTAGTGCTTTTGGTTGAGGTCCCGGGGGCCTCGGGGTGATTTCGGATAGATAACGGAGAGTTTCGGACTTGGTAATGCAGCAGCAGTTGCAGGCTAGATTTGGCCTTCGTGTTCGCGCAGATAGGTCTGCGTTCGCGGAGAGTTAAATTCCAGAGCTTCACATTCGTGGTGAGGACCTCGTGTTCGCGTCGAAGAAGGGTTGGGCTCCTGAGTCTTGTGCTTCGCGTTCGCGTCAAGAGCATCGCGTTCGCGGAAGGTCCGAAAAGTGTGCATCGTGTTTATGTGAATAATGTCGCGTTCGCGTTGTGGCATCAGCTAAGGCATCGCATTCGTGGGTGGCTCACCGCGTTCGCGAAGAGGAAATTTCGTCTGTGGAATTTTTGGGCATCGCGAACGCGAGAAGTCCCTCGCATTCGCAAAGAAGAAAAGTCACTGTGCAGAATGGGTTTTAATGATATTTCATCCGCGAGCCTAAGTTATTTTCCTCCATTGTTGAACATCTTGAGAGCTTTTTCGGAGCAATTGAAGAGGGTTTTGATTGTGATTGACTGGAGGTAAGTTTTATGAGTTAAAAACATGATTATTATGTGAAATTAACCTAGAAATTCATGGAAATTAAGCCTAAAATTGATGAACTAGGACTTCAGTTTTTTATATTTTAAATTGGGATTTGATGGGTCATTTGAGCTCGGATTTGAGAGTTCTTGGTATGTATGAACTCGTGAGAAGATGAGGAATCCATTGATGTTAAATTTTTGAGATTTGAGAAGTGGTCCCGGGGCTCGGGTTTTGGTAATTTCGGGATTTGTGCCTATTATTGATTGTTTCCGCTTGGGCTTTGTTCCCTTAGCATATTGTGATGTATTCGCTCTGATTTTGGTTAGATTCGACGCGCGTGGAGGAAGATTTGAGGATCAAAGGCATCGTGAGCTAGAGATTTCACCGGTTCGAGGTGAGTAATGATTGTAAATGATATTCTGAGGGTTTGAAATCCCGGACTTGCACATCATAGTACTATATGGAGGTGACTTGCATACCGGATAGTGAGCGTGGGGTAGAGCACCATTGGGGATTGCGACTCGGTCCGTCCCAATTGAGGAATTTACTGCGTATTTGATTGAAATTACTTGTTATCATCATAATCTGGGATTATTGCCGTATTGGGGCTTCGTGCCAATTATTTGAACCCTTCAGGGATTGTTGTTGATAATTCCTCACTGATTTAATTATATATTTGAACTCAGTCATGTATTTTCCACTGTTTTAAAAACTCAGCCAAGTTATTATGCCTTAAATACTCAAAATGATATTTCCATAAAATGTTTTGGGCTGAGCATCATACTTTATTGTTGCCCAAGTGGCTTACGTGATTTTGTTGACTAAGTAAGGCCGAGGGCCAGTATTGTGAGGATACTTATGGCTCGGGCTGCATGCCACAGCGGTACTATATTGATATTGAGGCCGAGAGCCTGATTGGTGCCACGAGATGGATTGATATTACGCTTAGGCTGTAGGAGCCCCTTCGGAGTCTATACACACCTCCAGTGAGCACCGTTGACGTTAAATGGATCGGGCTGCATGCCGTAGCGATATATGGATCGGGCTGCACGCCGCAGCAGTACCAGTACTATTTGATGTGTTTACCTTATTTCATTTGTCTTCCATTATATTTTGTTGTGCTTCTTCTTCCAATATTCACCCGTTGTTCTGGTATTATCTGATAACCGAGTGCGGTGCCTGAGAGGCAGACTTCTGTGCTTATCTGCACTATTTGTTTCTGCATTCATTTGCATAATTTTTGAAAAAGTCATTTTCAAAAGAGGTTTTAAACTGAGCTAAGATATTTCTAAAGGTTTTATAGCTTCACTGCTTTCTCTCAAAAGGCTTTTCACCGGTCTTATATAGTATGATGGTTTGCTTTACGTGATTTCTTACTACTCAGTTGTTATTTACCCTTATTACTCACTGAGTTGGAGTACTCACTTTACTACCTGCACCTCGCATGCAGATGCAGGTATTTTGTTCATCCGGTAGCGGGTTTTGGCTGATCAGAGGCAGAGCTATAGGAGTAGCAAGGTGAGTGCCTGTGTTCGCATCACCATTTTTCTCTTTTTTGGTTCATTATTCCGTCTTTGTATATTTTAGGTCTTGTAGTTGTATTTGTACTCCGATAGATGCTCGTGACTTGTGGCACCCCAGTTTGGGTTGTGATGGGTTGTAATTTTGTTAATTAATATCATTAAGTCGTATTTTTGTTGTTCATTTGTGCTTAACTATTTTGAAAGATACGAGTTGGGTTAGTTGGCTGGCCTTGTCTTCACGAGAGGCGCCATCACGACCAGTGCGGGGTTTGGATTGTGACAAGTTAGTATCAGAGCCTAGGTTACTAGGTCTCACGAGTCATGAGCAGGTTTAGTAGAGTCTCAGGGATCGGTACGGAGATGTCTGTATTTATCCTCGAGATGCTGCAAAATCTTTAGGAAAATTTCACATTCTTGAATTCTTATCGTGCGTCCTTAATTCAGCTTAAAAAGAAACTTTTGAAATTCCTTCCACGCGTTTGTATGTGCGCATGAGCGCTCAGTATCAGATGTGCGTTGATGGCTTGTGAGTCCCCGATCGAGGAGCGAGATGTAATCTCCGTGAGTATATATTGGGCCAATCTGGTGGACTTGAGGCCAGATATTTTCCTATGGCTTGAGCACCGAGGTGTTGATTGTGTGAGCAAGTGTTTTGAACTTATATGTTCGGTATTTTCCCTATTAGCGGGAATGGCGGTTGGATATCCATGTGATGAGTATGTTAGTACTGCGAGATGTATCTATATAACTTGGTAGTGATGAAGAAGTCTGATGGATAATAGATGAACTGTTAAGTGTTCGATTCCTATTGTGATTTGATATGTAGCCCGAGTTATGGGCGTGTGAAGAATATTTTCGTGTCTCCTAGTTGGGGAGTGAAGTGCATTTCATATGGCGGTATGTGTTCAGACCGAGGAAGACTAAATGACTGTGTAATGTGTATGACGGTGGAAGGTATGTAGAAATACTAAATTGAGGCAAAGCAGGTGGGTTATTGTCACGACCCAAATCCCGAACCTGGTCGTGATGGCGCCTCTCGTAAAGACAAGGCCAGCCAGTTGACCCAATTCATCCTTTTAAAACAATTATTTAACACAATTATAGTACAACATGATTTAATAATACCAAATATCGGAAGTGTAGATAAAAATGCAGAAATCCAACCCAACAAAGCACTAACCGGGGTGTCACAAGTCATGAGCAACTAAAGAATCCTGACACAAGTATACTAAATACGAAATCCTATACAATAGTTCGAATAACATAGGAATAATAAGATAAAGGAGTCACAGGGGCTGCGGACGCCAACGCCTACCTCGTAGTCTCTGAAACACCGCCTGGACTGGAAGGATCAGCTCTCATGAGTGGAAATCTACTCTGCCTGAATCTGCACACACGGTGAGGGAGTAATGTGAGTACTCTGACCCAATGAGTAATAAATATAAATAATGGCTGAAAGCAAAAAAACACGTTAAGGGACAAAGCATTCTATACAGAAGCAGTAAAATCACTTAAAATAACAAATCAGTGAAATATCAGGTGAAATCTCTGTTAAACCAGTAAAACAGGTAATTTGGAAGTAAATGACAAGTAGAAATCTGCCCCTCGAGCACCGCATCAATAACTTAGAACAGTATCAGCCCCTTGGGCTCTGTATAAATCACTCAGTATAGTATCAGCACTCGGGCTCACTCTCAGAACATTATCATATAGTAACCACTGCGGTGTGCAGTCCGATCCATTTAACGTCGACGGCGCTCACTGGGGGTGTGCAGACTCCGGAGGGGCTCCTACAGCCCAAGCACAATAATAACATAAGTCCTGAAAGCCTTCTCACATAATAACATAAGGCCTAAAAGCCTTCTCACATAACTCATAAGGCCTGAAAGCCTCCTCACATCCCTCATAAGGCCTGAAAGCCTCCTCACATCACTCACGAGTCATGAAAGCCTCCTCAAATCACTCAACATATCCTCACATATGTCCCTCGACCTTACTCAGTCCAAAAAATCATCATAAGCCCCTTGGGCATTTGTAAAATGGTAGTTCTCAGCCCGAAAATATCATCTAAGTTTCAAATCTGTATAAATGCGGCTGAGTTTCTAAAACAATGATTATGAATAGGACTGAGTCTAAATATAAGTCAAAACAGTGAGGAAATAATGATAAAAATCCCCGAAGGGTTCAAATAATTGGCATGAAGCCCAAATACGGAAATTAGCCCAAATCATGATGATAACAAATCAATTTCAGTCAAATATGCAGTAAAATCATCAATCGAGATGGACCAAGTCACAATCCCCAGTAGTAAAAGATCCCGCGCTCGTCATCCAGCGTGTGCTTTACCTCAATATAGTACTACGATGTGCAATTCGGGGTTTCAAACCCTCAGGACATCATTTAACATCATTACTCATCGGAACCGGCTATTTCTTTAACCCATGATGCCTTTGCCCCTCGAATCGACCTACAAATGCCTTGAATATAGCCATAACGATTCGATTCAATTAATAAAAATTATAGAAATTTATTCCATATGAAATTCTACATTTTCCATTAAAAATCAGAAATTACAGTCAAAATTCGTCCGTGGCGCCCACATCTCTGAACCTGGCTAAAGTTGCAAAATATAAAACCTCATCCAACCACGAGTCCAAACCATACAAATTTTACCAAATCCGACAACAATTTGGCCACCAAATCTAAAATTTTCGTTTTTGAAAGGTTTACAATTTTCTCCAATTTCTTCCATTTGATGCACTAATTCATGATGAAAATAACCATGGAATTATTAAATATAATCACTTTTGGATATAGAACACTTACCCCAATCCATATGGTGATAATCGCTTCGAAAATCGCTTCAATTCGAGCTCCATAGCTTCAAAAATGAGAAAACTCTCGGATTGCCCGAATTATACACTATCTAGGAATTTTCGCATCTGCGGTGTTGTTCACCGCAGATGCGATTTTTACTGTTCACTGCTGGTGCGAGATTAGTGTTCATCGCAGAAGCGGTACTGTTCACCGCATCTGCAAAAATACCAGCTTTTTGCCCAGAAAATTGCAACAGCTTTTTATTTCAATATAAATGCTCTAACTCCATCATACAAACTCGGAATTCCACGATTCTTATTCCTATGAGTCAAAAGTAATAATACAAACCTATTCCTTCAATCGAAATACAATTTGGAGTTCATTTGCTCAGTGCAATACCCGTTTCGCTCGTTAAATAATTAATTTGTGTTTTGCGTTAAAAACTCAATCGCGACTTGATGAAACTAGACCAAACTTTCCATATCACTTCTATAATTCATTATTAAAATTTTGGAAGTCTCGAAATCAAATTTCGATCTCTAGAACTAAAATGGACCCTTGGATCATCACATGCTTATGCTCAAAACGATAAAAATCTTCCAAAAACTCTTCCAAAACTTATCCTAGCCTCATGGGACACTGATCAAACATGCCAACATAATTCATAACATCATTCAAACCTGTTCCAATCATCAAAATATCTCAAACAACATCAAATTACCCAAAACTCATCGAATTCAAGCCTAAGTTTCCAAAAACTTTCGAAATACATTTTCGATCAAAAACCTGACCAAACGATGTCCGAATGACCTGAAATCTTGCACACACATCCCAAATGACAAAATGAAGCTACAGCAACTCTCGTAATTTCATTTTGACACCCGAATCAAAATCACAACTATCAATCGGAATTCGACAAAGTACTAACTTCGCCAATTCAAGCCTAATTCTACACCGGACCTCCAAAATTACTTCTGGTTACACTCCTAAGTCACAAATCACCTCCCGGAACTAATCGAACCGTCCGAATTCACATCCGAGCCCTCTAACTTATAAGTCAACGTTCGGTTGACTTTTTCAATTTAAGCCTTCTTAAAAGAGACTAAGTGTCTCATATCTTATCAAAACCACTCCAAACCAACTCGATCACATAAGATACGGATAATGAAGCATAAAGAAATTGAAAATGGGTAAAACAGAGCGGTAACTCACAAGACGACGGGTCGGGTCATCACAGTTATCTCCTGCGAAGTGTTCTTAAGTGGTATGATCCTTATGTGTATGTTAGAAAATATCATGTGTAATTGAAGGGTACGTGTTGAAATTTGAAAATTCGGGTGTCTTAAGAGAGTGGACTCAACTGATGCGGGGATGAATGCGAGATTTGCAGAAGATTACAACACTGGATGATCTGTGTTTCCACAAACTTATAAATGATTTGACCTTAATCTCACTATGGTACTGTGGCATCAGTAGAGTAAAAGGTGTTATGAGTTATTGAATGTATCTCGATCCATGGCTTCGAGCCGAGTGGGGGAGTCTGTTGTGAGCAGTTGACTGCACGGTTAGGTGCTAGGTTGGTTTCAGTTTGGGACGTGCGGGTGAGTTAGCTATGACTAGAGTAAGGGAAATTTTTTGACAAAGGTTATATTATGCCTCATAGAGTGTGAGAACCACGGAATGTCTAGAGCGTTATTGATAAAGGATGCCCGGCGTATAGAGCAAGAAGTTGCTCGATTGTATTTGGATGAGGACTTCATTTTTTGTAGTATCGGAGTGCCAATAAGGCATGGGTGGTTCTGTTTGTTAGGTCAGATAAATTGCAGTTTGAATAAAGAGTGAATGACTTTCGAGAATGGCTCTAATGTGTTCAACAGTCTATAGGGAACAATTGGGTTTCTTAAAGTTGCATGTGTGGTTAGAAACTGTGGTTTTATTGGAAGAGGTTTAGATTTGTGGTATTTCTATGTTAATTATGGGATTCTATGCATCAGTATCAGGAAAGTAAAGGTAATGGATTTAGATTCACAGGAAGTTCTTCAGAGTAAAGTGTTGTGAAATGTGGTGTTTTTGGGAATATTTGAGAGAGAGTATTCAGCGGCTTATGGGTTTCAGACAGTGTGGTTCATGTTTGGGTCTTGTGTGGTAAGCCTGGGTGAGGCATTGTGGTTCTACAACAAGAGAAAATATCAAGTTGAGGATGAAACAGAAGGAAATTTAGATGGATGGAGTATCTTGATAGAAGACCCGGTATAGTAAGGGTGTGATTAAATCTTTATGTGTGTTTGAGGTAATGAATCGCAACAATCCTCTTGGCTTGTGATGGCTTTCTTAGCTTGGTCGAGTTAGAAGGATTTCGTCCTGGCAGTTTAATCTATGCAAACGGAATTCAGAGAGTTCTTGTTGATTTCCACCGTGGTTGAAGAGGTGCATTTTCTACGTATATGAGAGACAAGGAATGTATAGTGATTTTTCTTCTAGATGGGATCAATGGAAGTTCTTGACTAGTTGAGTACGTAGATTTCTATGGCTCGGAAGGCAGATAAAAGTTTTCATGTTATCCTTGGATGGTATGGTATATGCGGTATGTTGTAGAGGACCGAGACTAGCGTGTGCTAGGTTACAGTTCAGTTCTGAAGGGAAGTTCATAAAACTCTTAAGCAACGGGTAGCCTCAGATAATCAAGGAAAATGTTACTGCTAATTGGAAGTGATTTGATGAGGGTAATTGTCTCGGAAAGGGGTAATATGATTAAACTGATGATACTTCGGTAGTATTGCGGCCCTTTCTTGTTAGATCGACTGCTGATATTTGAGTTTTTTTGGTGGCATAGGGGAATTTTAGAATATCATTCGGGGAATGATTGGGTACTTGATGTGTGATATGTATTCGGATAGTGGAATTGGGATCATGTATGGTAATTTGTGTGCTATATAGAGTTGGAGACTGGGAGATTCTTGCGTTCAGGCTATATTGTTATTGTGAGTCGCGTGTATCGGCTGTCTAGTGACTATCGGGGTCTGGAGACGCAAGCGGATATTTTATGCTTGGCATGTTGGGTTTAGAAGTGATATTGGGGTTTAGGCTGGTTGTCTCAGTATTGGGTTATTCTGGACTATTACGCTATGGGCTATGCCAGAATGTCACGGGTTGAGTGGCGAGGTGTGTCGGAGTATATCCTAGTAGAGTAGTTCTATATTTCGAAGACCCAACGGATGGCTGGGAAGGATCGTCTTTCTTAATTGGGCTCTTAGGATGAGTGTCGGTGTTGAGGCTCCTTATGTTGATTCAGTTCCAGCGTTGAGGGACTTTTTGAATGCGTTTGTTGTGGACGGGCATGTCACTGGGCGAGGTTGTGGATTTGGATATTGACTTGGTGCCGAGCACCATATCGTACGGCTCCAGTAGAAGTTATAGAGTGGAAGAAGCAGCTTCAGGCTTTCTTGGTAATGAGTTTGTTGGTAGGCCGATGTGGATACGTGTTTAGCTTGAGTTGTCTTGGTTGGCCTCGAATTGTATTGTTGAGGGATAGATTGATTCGATCGTTATTGAGCTTGTTAGTGATCTGAGGAGAGCTATGAGTTGATTTTCGGTGTTTTGAGACGTTATGATTAATTGGTTATGGGCACATGTGGTGCGGTTCTATTGGGTATTCATAGTGAAAGTCGAGCTGGAAGAGTAATTGGGTGTTGCTCGGTGATTTACGTACCGGTTATGTTCTATCAGGCTTGTGTGGCAGATGTTATTTGTTTCACTATGGATGTAATGATTTTCTTGGGTTCCAGACATCAAATTCTGCGTGGCTGTCGAATTTAGAGCATAGTGACTTGGGGTGTTTCATGTGTAATAGTGTTTGGATAGGATCGCGCATTGTAGCGAGGGTATGTGGAGATATGACTTTTCGGGGTAGATTCATGTGTTCTATTTCTATGATATGAGGCAGGGTCTCAGCTTTATGTTGTGATGGTATTGAGGAGCTTGAGGTATAGCTCTTTCAGTTGGGTCATTTCCATGATTTGAGTATGTTCAGATCATTTCTTATTAGTGCACGAATCATGCAAGTCATGGCATAGGCCTGTATTGATGAGTCTTGTCACCAGAGTGGTGTGTTGGCTTCGAAGTGATTTTTGGAGTCATTAATGAATATGAACAGATTTTGGTTTCAGCTTGTTGGAAGGATAATATCGAGGTTCAGCTCAGAAATTTGTTGCGGTATTAGCCAAAAAGGGAAGTGGCTTCATGAATGGTTGACTGAGAAATGGTTATGGTTTATTGCGTGTTTCATTTACGTTGGCAGTATATGAAAGTGTAGAATGAGACTTTAGCTAATAAGAGGTTTTCTATCGGTATTTGGTTGTTATGGGCAGCTGCTATGAAAAGAAGTTATTGTTTCGAGTGTTTGAGTTATGTGGTATATCATATAATTGCACCTGAGGTTGTAGGTATGGGTTCTTACAGCTGGTTCGGGCTTATTCTGAGTATAGATGTGAGGTTTTGATCTTGTGTATGATTTCGGAAAGTCAAATGTGGTTCTACGATTTATGGGCTAGACTGGGTTGTGTAATTTCATGTTCTATGTGTTATCGAACCTATAAGAGATAGGGTGACGTGGGATCACCCCCGGGTATATGCCTGGCAAGGTTATTCAGCAAATGGTTGGCTTCTAAAACAACTCTGGGCACGTTCGAGGATGAACGTGTGTTTAAGTGTGGGAGGATGTAACGACCCGACCGGTCGTTTAGCTTTTGCACTTTGATCGCCAGTTCTCGAGCATGACTTGCCCCGTGTTATGTATTATGACTAATGTAGATCATTGGTTTTAGCTTTCAGGAAAAAAAAATTGGAATGAATTTGAAAGAACAGTTTCAGTTGAAAGCTTGGAATTTGAAAGGTTTGACCAAGAGTTGACTTATTGGTATACGAGCTCATTTGGTTAGCTTCACTGGGTGAATTATGAATTAAGAGCGTGATCGAAATTGGTTTTGGAGGTCCGGTATAGAATTAGGCTTGAATTGGCGAAGTTAGTATTTTGGCGAATTCCGGTTGATGGGTGAGATTTTGATCTGAGAGTCGAAATGGAATTCTGAGAGTTGCAGCAGCTTCGTTGTGTGATTTGAGATGCGTGTTAAAATTTTAGGTCATTCGAAGGTGTTTTGGTTGGGTTTTTGATCAACTACGTGTTTTGGAAGTTTTTGAAGAACTTAGGCTTGAATTCGTTGAGAATTGATGATTTTGGTGTTGTTTGATGTGTTTTGATGATTGGAACAAGTTTCAATGATGTTTTAGGATGTGTTGGTGCTTTTGCTTGAGGTCCTCGGGGCCTCGGGGTGATTTCGGATAGATAATGGAGAGTTTCGGACTTGGTAATGCAGCAGAAAATGCCGCAGCAGTTGCAGGCCAGATTTGGCCTTCGCGTTCACGAAGATAGGTCCGCATTCGCGGAGAGTTAAATTCCAAAGCTTTCCGTTCGCGGTGAGGACCCCGCATTCGCGTAGAAGAAGGTTTGGGCTTCTGAGTCTTGTGTTTCGTGTTCGCGTCAAGGGCATCGCGTTCGCGGAAGGTCCGAAAAGTGTGCATCATGTTCGCAAGAATAGTGTCGCATTTGCATAGTAGTATCAACTAAACCATCGCGTTCGCGGGTGGCTCACTGCGTTCGCAAATAGGAAATTTGGTCAGTGGAATTTTTGGGCATCGCGAACGCGAGAAGTCCCTCGCATTCGCAAAGAAGAAATGTCACTGGTCAGAATGGGTTTTAATGATATTTCATCCGCGAGCCTAAGTTATTTTCCTCCATTGTTGAACATCTTGAGAGCTTTTTGGGAGCAATTGAAGTGGGTTTCGATTGGGATTGACTGGAGGTAAGTTTTATGAGTTAAAACATGATTATTATGTGAAATTAACCTAGAAATTCATGGAAATTAAGCCTAAAATTAATGAACTAGGGCTTGAGTTTTTGATATTTCAAATTGGGATTTGAAGGGTCATTTGAGCGTAGATTTGAGAGTTCTTGTTATGTATGAACTCGTGAGAAGATGAGGATCCATTGATGTTAAATTTTTGAGATTTGAGAAGTGGGCCCGGGGCTCGGGTTTTGGCAATTTCGAGATTTGTGCCCGTTATTGATTGTTTCCGCTTGGGCTTAGTTCCCTTAGCATATTGTGATGTATTCGCTCTGATTTTGGATAGATTCGATGTGCGTGGAGGCCGATTTGAGGAGCAAAGGCATCGTGAGCTAGAGATTTCGCCGGTTCCAGGTGAGTAATGATTGTAAATAATATTCTGAGGGTTTGAAACCCCGGACTTGCACATCATAGTGCTTTATTGAGATGACTTGCACGCCGAATAGCGAGCGTGCGGTAGAGCACCGTTGGGGATTGCGACTCTTTCCATCCCGATTGATGAATTTACTGCGTATTTGACTGAAATTACTTGTTATCATCATAATTCGGGCTGATTGCCGTATTGGGGCTTCGTGCCAATTATTTGAACCCTTCGGGGATTGTTGTTCATAATTCCTCACTAATTTAATTATATATTTGAACTCAGTCAGGTATTTTCCACTGTTTTGAAAACTCAGCCAAGTTATTATTCCTTAAATTCTCGAGATGATATTTCTATAAAATGTTTTGGGCTAAGCATCATATTTTATTGTTGCCCGAGTGGCTTACGTGATTTTGTTGACCGAGTAAGGCCGAGGGCCTGTATTGTGAGGATACTTATGGATCGGGCTGCACGCACGCAGCGGTAGGCCGGGAGCCTGATTGGTGCAATGAGATGGCTTGATAATGCGCTTGGGCTGTAGGAGCCCCTCCGAAGTTTGTACACACCCCCAGTGAGCGTCGTCAACGTTAAATAGATCGGGCTGCACGCCGCAGCAGTACCGATATTGTTTGATGTGTTTACCTTATTTTATTTGTCTTCCATTATATGTTGTTGTGCTTCTTCTTGCAATATTCACCCATTGTTCTGGTATTATCTGATAACCGAGTGTGGTGCCTGAGAGGCAGACTTCTGTGCTTATCTGCATTATTTGTTTCTTCATTCATTTGCATAACTGTTGAAAAAGTCATTTTCAAAAGAGGTTTTAAACTGAGCTAAGATATTTCTAAAGGTTTTATAGGTTCACTATTTTCTCTCAAAGGGCTTTTCACTGCTCCTATATAGTATGATGTTTGCTTTATGTGATTTCTTACTACTCAGTTATTATTTACCCTTATTACTCACTGAGTTGGAGTACTCACTTTACTCCTTGCACCTCGTATGCAGATACAGGTATTTTGTTCACCCGGTAGCGAGTTTTAGCTGATCAGAGGTAGAGCTATTGGAGTAGCAAGGTGACTGCTTGCGTTCGCAGCACTATTTTTCTCTTTTTTGGTTCATTATTCCAGCTTTGTATATTTTAGGTCTTGTAGTTGTATTTATACTCCGATAGATGCTCGTGACTTGTGACACCCCGGTTTGGGCTGTGATGGGTTGTAATTTTTTTAGTTAATATCATTAAGTTGTATTTTTGCTGTTCATTTGTGCTTAACTATTTTGAAAGAAATGAGTTACGTCTGTTGGCTGGCCTTGTCTTCACGAGAGGCGCCATCACGACCAGTGCAGGGTTTGGGTCATGACATATATCATGTGATTATAACTTGGGTTATGATTATGCCTTGATACGGCTTGTTCATTCTTGTTTAGTGTGTAGATATTTGAATTGGGTCTTTTTATGAATTCTGAATATCGAAAATTGGGTTCTAAGATTACGAGCTAAGGTTGAAGTAAGGGTCTTTAGTTTTGTTGTGTTTTGAGGCTTGCATCGATTGGGGTGACATGGGAACACCCACGAGTATTTGTATGGTAAGTCTAAACAGTGATTTGATGACTTTGGAATGACTCTTGGCACATTCGAGGATGGAAGTATGTTTTAAGTGGGGGAGAATGTAATGACCCATTCGGTCATTTTGAGCCTTTGCATTCCGTTTAGCTATTTGAGGTCTTGAGTAGCTTCATATGATGTATTATGATTTGTGAGTATCATCGGTTTTGGTTTTCGTGTGATTCAGGATTGATTTGAAATAATGATTCTCAACTAAGAAGCTTATAGTTGGAAGAGTTAATCAAGTTTGACTTTTATGTATTTGACCTATAAAAGGAGTTTTGATGGCATTGTTAGGTCTGGATGGTGATTTTGGACTTGGGCATATGCCCGGATTAGTATTTGGATGTCTCTAGAAGGGTTCGTCACTTTTTGGCGAAAGTTGATAATTTGAAGGTTTGGAATGTTCATAAGTGAATGGGAGTTAACTTTGATAATATTGGGTTCGGATTGTTGTTCTAGGAGTTGGAATAGGTTTGTTATCTCATTTGGAACTTGTGTAAAAATATTTGAGGTCATTCCGAGTTGATTTGATATGATTCGGCATGAGTTTTGGGAGTTGAAAGTTCAAGAATTCATTGAGTTTTATTTGAAGTGTGATTCATGGTTTTGATGTTATTACGTGTTATTTGAGCCCTCGAGTAGTTTTGTGTTGTGTTTTGGACTTATTGGCATGTTTGTACCGGGTCCCAAGGGGTCCGGGTGTGTTTTAGATTCGCGGATCAGATTAGCATTGCCGAGACTTGAGAATACTGGTGTAACCACACTTGTGGTAATATGGGCAAAGATGCGGAGCCACAGAAGCAGCAAAGGAAGCATAAAAATGGAAGTAATGGTTGGGAGTAAAGTCCGCAAGTGCAGAAGATTGGAAGCATGTTCGCAGATGCGGACATTTTCATCATAAAAGCACTTATGTATTGGACGTTGAGAAGTCGCAGGTGTGGGGAATGTGGAGCATCTGCATGTCCGTAAAAGCGGTCCCCTGAGTGTAGAAGCGCGACCGTAGAAGCGGATTTATTATCGCAGAAGTGACAGGAGCTGAGTTGAGGTGTTTTCTCAGGAGTTAGATCGAGGGCCGCATGTGAGGTTCCGCAGAAGCGGGCGAGTTGGTCGTAGGTGAGACTTCCCTGGGCAAATTTTTATATATATCGAGGGCATGGTTATTTCATCACATCTTGGGATCTAAAGCTCGATTTTGGATGATTTTGGAAAGGATTTTCACCACATGGATTGGGATAGGTATTCTTTACTCGATTTTCATTATATCCCATGATTTC
>MU737252.1:88985-103893 GCA_026770625.1 Nicotiana glauca | reverse complement strand
GGGGGGGTTTGTCTAAACTTTCCTAGAGTGAATAATTGGCTTTTGAACATCGATTCAGAATAGGATTTGAGTGAAATTAATATGGTTGGACTCATATTCGAATGGGTTGTTAGAATTTGTAAGTTTTATGGAATTTCGAAGTGTGGGCCCGAGTTGACGTTTTGGTTGACTTTGAGTAATTGACTAAAGATTCCACCTTTATCGTTTGGGTTTGTTCCCCTTGGCATTATTTGATATTTTTGAGTTGCTTTTGGCTAGTTTCGAGCCGTTTGGAGTATGATTTGCGTGGGATGGCATTTCTAGAGTATTGTTTAGCTTGCTCTATATTTGCTTTGGCTTGCTTGAGGTGACTATCTTATCAAAACTTTGTTGAGGCACTAGTTGCCTGAATTATTTCTGATAACTACGTGTTATGGGTGCGCATATGTGTGGGGTTTGAGCCCATGTGCGAGCACCCAAGTATTTATCATGTTCGGGGTATTGTCTAGGCTATAATATGACTAGAATTGACTGTTAAGCTTTAAGCTATGATGTTTCTCATATTTGTAACCTTGTTGTGATCTATTTGATTAATGTTTGAGGTTACATAGAGGCTAATTCCCTAAATGAACTTGATAATTGCTATTTCTAGATTGAAATTGTCAATTTGAGCTATGATAGCACACTTTCCACATGCCTACACTTTAGCATGTCATTATACCAGTCCAGGAGCATGAAATTTGACATTCATTCATCATATACATGTATTCTTGTATATTTACTTCTATGTGATATGATTTGGATTGGATGCCTGTGAACACATCGGGATTGTGTTGTTATGGATGTGACCACACCAGACAGATTGTGTTGTTATGCCTATGACCATACCTGGTAGATTGTGTTGTTTATGCATATGATCACACTGGACGGATTATTATATAGCTTGTGACCATGCCGAGCGGATCTGTTATATTGAGCAGGTGGCCATGCTGGGCAAATTATGATATTAAGCATGTGACCACGTCGAGCGGATTTTGATATTGAGTGTATGACCACGGTAGGCGAATTATGTTATGGAGCCTACGACTACATCGGGCTGATATCATGTTGAATTGGTCGTGCATATGTGTGGATATGGATCCATCCCCCTAGGGTCACCCTCTCATGTTTTTCTCTTGATGGTGTACACGCGGATTGTGAGAAACTGATAGGTTTCTGGTTGATGTGAACTCTGGGAGAGCTGGTTACTAGTTTATTTTGGTTACTGAGTTTTTGATGTGGGCCTGAGAGCTGTGATGTGTGTGAGCACGTGATTTTTGCCCCAAGCAAATTATTCCCAAAAACTCCAAATAAAATGATTTCTTTATTATTTTACAATTTTTGTGAATTTTGTTAAATTTTGTGTTAGTTGTTGTATTTTTATTTGTGCATGATAATTCATATGAAAATAAAAAAAATATGCATTTGCATTTAGGTATTTAATTTCACATTTTAGTATTAATTAGTATTAATTTATTTTAGAACAAAATAGGAGGAAAATAGTAAAATAACATTCTTTGGTATTTTTAGTTTAAATTTGTATTAGGTTGAATTTAAATTAGGAATTATTATAATTGAAAAATAGGAAATATAATTGTTAGAGTCAATTTGTTTTTGGTTTTTATTTTAGAATTTTTATAAAATCAGAAAAAAATAAAAATACAAAAAAAAAATATATATACACAATAAAAGAGTAAAAAATATAATAATTGGAAGGAAGAAAACAAAAGGAAAATAAATAAAAGGGTTGCTCAGCATTGGGCCATTTTTTTGAGTTGAATACACGCCCAGCATTTGTATCGTTGCCCAGGCCCAAATGATTCCCCAACCCGGCCTGCCCCTTCACTAAACAAAACGACGCCGTTTGGCATCGTTTGATCTGAGCCATCCAACCTCTTTAATCCAACGGCTCGGATTCGATCTCGTTTAATTAATAAAAGTGTCCGAAAATGTTAATAACCCTAAAACCAACTATGTCTTCCTCGTACTGGACGTGTGACACCGCCGGAGCCGCCACCGGCGGTGAACGTTACCACCACCAAAGATCACCAAAACCACACCCCAGATCCTCCTTCTCTTCCTCATTCCAAATATCAAACTGGTTTTCTTCGAATCTTACCCCAATCCCTCGAATATCCCATCTAAAATTTTCCGGCCATGACACAAGTTATGCCAAATAGTCCCAAATTAACACCATGGGACCGCCTTCACTTCCCCTACACAGATACCATAGCCGCTAGGCTCGAATATGGCTGGAATGGTTCGAATTTAGATTTGAAAGTTTTCCGATGGACCTGGGTTTCATCATACTTCACCAAATGGGTATCATGGGATTTTCCTCGCATCCCTCATGATGTTTCTACCATCACTGGGGATCAATTGACAACAAGACTGTCCGAATTTCAAACCAAGTGTTAACAGACCTCAAGCCCATAAGTGAGTTCTCGAGTGATTTCATTCTCATTTTTCATCTAGGTTAATTGCCAGTTGTAATTTGCATGTCTATTGTTTTTCCTTCCATCTTGGGGTTCTGAGTCTTTTAGTTGTTCGTCTGACTTACCTGGGTTTGTTCGATCACAGATTAATGGTTAGTTTTATCTAGTTTCAGTCGGTCAATAGCTAGGTGTTAGTTTAGGATTAATTAGCTTAATTGATCAATTTCAGTCGAATAACTTCTTAGTAATCTGTTGCTTCTTGTTAGATTGGCAATCCATATTGTTTTTAATCTTCATTCCTGATCAATTCTTTCTTTTAGTTTAGTTTTGTGTTGATTCAGTCTGATTAGGTGATTTTCGGATGATAGTTTAGTTGAGTTTCAAATCTTTATGATATATGATACCAATAGCTGACTATTTTGATTCAACCATGGGTAGGGGTTTGGATTAATTAACTGAAGTTAGTATTTTTAAGATTGAATTCAGGGGTAGTTCAGGTATTTGGGATATGGTAGAATGTTGTAGTTACAACTAGAGTCTTCTAGGACTTTCCAGAAGAGGGCTTTAGTGTAAGGGTCAATATGTTTAATGTACTAACTTGTGACCCAAGTTAAGAAATAAAGGACTAAAACTGAAATTGAATAAGGACTAAAAGAGAAAGTTGAAAATCTGATAGGCTTCTTTTGTGCCTATAAAAGGGCATCACTATGCCTTGAGGAAGAAGTTAGAGACACTCAAAAAATTTCCCCCAAGCAATTTCTTCCAGTTTCAGATCTGAAATTCAACTTTCAAATTCAAATCTTCATCTAATTCTTAGTTCTAAAAATGAGATAAAATCTCCAAAAAAAATCCAAAAAAAAAAATTCTACTGTTTCATTAGCTTAATTTTCTAATTCTTAACAAAAGTTCAGTGGTAGTTTCCTTAGAGTCCAATAGCTAGAGTTCTGTGTTGCGAATTTCATTGGAACTATTTGGTTGAATGAGTTTGAAGTGTTGGGTTTTGATTTGAGGTTCAATTGAGATAGTCAAACTGTGTGTGGTGATTTCTGTTTCATGTTGATTTTCAAATCATTCCTGGGGCTGACTTGTTTGGAATCTGGGCTGTTAATTGGTTTTCTCTTTGCTATCGTCTCATGTTACTGTTGAATACCATTGCTGTTAACCTCCTCTTGTTCTCTGTTGACTAAAATCCAGGTACACTCTTTGAATTCCTCTTGATGTAACCTCAATTTGGAATGAAAAGAAGTAGTATTCCAGATCCAGCTCACATGATTGCCTGTAGCTACAATTTGCATAACAATGTGTCATTGTTAGTTTAGTTGTTTGAAATAGGAATTTCTAAGTCAAGATTGGTTCTATCGATTTGCATTGTTTGAGACTTGTATTGGACTGTTTTGGAATTATTTGAACTTGAGCTTATTTAGTGCTCATTTTAGTACACAATTCTCTGTTAAAATGTAAATCAACTACTTGTTTGGAATTGCAATTGTGATGGTCACAGTAAAACTAGTTTCAAGCTAAACATATTTCTCTAGTATACAACAGTAATTAGTGTCATGAGATTAAATTGAGTAGTATTTCTGAAGTTAGCATTGTAATTTGGGTAAGAATTAGGCACTAAGTGTTCATTTCATTTGAGAAGATCATTGAATTGTTTATTTTCATTTAATTAGCAACGTTAGTTGAAACTAAAATCGAATTATGTATCTTCACCTTGAATAGATCAGTCGAGATTAATTTCAGCAGGCATTGCACAAATCGAATAGAAGCATAATGTAGTTTAATTGTTCAATTCTGATGCACTGTGCGTTTGAATCTGGGCCAAAGCCTATGGTTATCCAAATTTCTTGGTACAGATTCTCATGAATATTCATTGTTGTGTAATTTGGAATTTGGGTTGTCTGGTCTGTGAAAATAGACTAGTAAGCCCAAGATAAATTAGATATTGGGTTTGTGAGTCGTTGCAAACCCAGCTGAACCATTTCTTGTATAGTTTGTGTACCTGAACAAAATTAAGTCTTGAACAATAAATTAGTACCTTCTCTTTATTTTTAGAGACGAATTTAATAAAAAAATGTAGTTCACTTTTGGATTGACCTTTAAATAATAAATGAGACGAGCCTCACCAAATGTAACGCATAAATTGCGGGGCCGTCAATAAATGCTATATAAAATACTTAGAATTCGGGCGGACCGTTCAGCGAATTTTACGGTCTTCTCCGAAAATAATAAACGCGTAGTTGCTTTAGACGCGTATTTTAATAATGATAATTTCCTAAATACGGGTGCACATTTATGTGACCCAAATCCAAATGTCAACGAAGTCGAAATGTGTCAAAAGCCACGGGCGTACTGGTACGGTGTGGTTCGAGATACATTTTCACGACGTTACAATTCATGTAAAATTCAACAATAAAAGCGAATTATTAATAAAAGCACATAAAAATGGAATATATATAATAATCAGATAAAAACAAATACGACAATTGAGCGACCATGCTAGAACCACGGAACTCGGGAGTGCCTAACACCTTCTCCCGTGTTAACAGAATTCCTTACCCGGATTTCTGGTTCGCGACTGTAAAACAGAGTCAAACCCTTCCTCTATTCGGGATTCAAACCGGTGACTTGGGACATCATAAATCTCCCAATTGGTGACTCTAATTCTTAAATAAAAACGAATCCCGTTCGATTGTCCTTAAAAAGGAAAAACTCCTTTATTACTATATCTTCCCGGGTGTAGTAAAGGCCGATAAAAGCTTCGGTAAAAAGGAGGTGTGACAATGTGATTTCTATTTGGATCGGGTTGCACACCGCAACAGACGGATATTTGGTTATTGCATCTTCTTTACTTTCTATTTCCTTAATTTTTTACCTGATTTACTTGCATATCTTCTTTATTTGCTGGATTGTTTGGTTGAGAAAAACACTTTAAAAAGAATTGTGAGCACCAAGGTGGTTTTATCTTGTGCTTACTGATTTGATCATATCTTTGTTCTATACTTGTTGGAATTTTTGAGTTGTACATGAAATAACAAGTATCACTTATAATTATTGTTTCTATTACTTCGTCGAGGTTAATTATGATACTTATTGACTAAAGGAATCGGTTGTACTAATACTACACGTATACACCTTGCGTGTAGATTTGGGAGTTGATGCTGCTGCAGTGTGTGGCGGGAGCTGGCATAGAAGATGTACATACCTTTCGGATATGGCTACCACTTGTCCTTGGTAGTCTTAGATTTTAAATTCAGTTTATGTATATTCTAAATAGATGTTGTATTTATTTCTTACCAACTTTGTAAATTTATGTCTTAGTGGCTCATGACTTGTACTACCAATACTTGGGTTATTGTATAAATTTTAGTTAATTCATCTTTTATTTTCTAGTAAATTTCATTTTGATTGTGTTTACTGTTAATTGGCTTACCTAGCGAGTTGGGTTAGGTGCCATCACGGTTAGTTGGATTTTGGGTCGTGACAACAATCAAGGATAAATCCTAAGGGCATTCTCCCACACAATTTAGGCAAAATACTTACCTCAAACAAGCTAAATAAGTACTCTAAAAGTCCCTTCCCGCATGAATCAACCTCCATACGACTCGAATCTAGCCAAAATAACTTCATAACATCAATAAAAGCCATAGGAAACAGTCTCAAACAATAAAGCTTCGATCTTGAACAAAATTTAAAAAGTTAACCCAAAAATTCAACCTGGGTTTGCCACCCAAAACCCGACAAAAGTCATAAATTTCGAACATCTGTTCAAATACGAGTCCAACCATATAAGTTTCATCCAATTCCGACTCCGAATCAGGATTGAAATCCTCAAATTATATTTAGAAAAGTTTTTACAAAAATTCTCAATTTCCATCACTTCTATTAATTTATTGACTGCTAAAAACAAGGTTGGAATCATGAATAATAACCAAATCCGAGTCAAGAATACTTACTCCAACCCAAAACATGAAAACCCCCTCCAATATCGCCCAAATGCGAGCTCCAAAGCTCAAAATATGATAAAATGATTCAAACCCTCGAAATAGAGTACTTAAATATCTGCCCAATCATTTACAACGCGATCGCACGAAAGCGTTGGTGATCATGTGCAAGCTTGGCAGACTTTGTACATCGCGTTCGTGATGTTTATTCCGCAAACGTGAAGGCTTATTTGAGTTGCAGTGTTACCTTATTTTTTGCGATCGCGAATTCTCTCCCACGATCGCATTGTATATAATTGGGAAGATATTTTAAGTACTTTATTTCGAGGATTTGAGTCATTTTATCACATTTTGAGATTAGGAGCTCAGATTTGGGTGATTTTGAAGGAAATTTTCACGATTTCGATTGTGGTAAGTATTCTTCACTCGGATTTGGTTATTTTTCATGATTCCAACCTTATATTTAGCATTTAATTGATGAATTGAAAATTTTAGTAAAAATATTTTTAAATGTAATTTGAGGATTTGAATCCTGATTTGGAGTCAAAATTGGATGAAACTTTTATGGTTCGACTCATATTCGAATAGCTGCTCGGAATTTGTGGCTTTTGTCGGATTTTGAGAGGTGTGTCCGGATTAACCTTTTGGGTTGACTGTTTATTTTCGTTCAAGATCGAAGCTTTATAGTTTGGGATTATTTCCTATGGCTTTTATTGATGTTATTAAGTTATTTGGATAAATTCAAGCCATCCGGAGGTTGATTCACGCGGAAAGGGATTTTTAAAGTACAAATTTGGCTTGTTTGAGGTAACTATTTTGCCTAACCTTTTGTGGAAAAATACCCCTTAAGATTTAGCCTTAATTTCTTATCCATGTTACGTGAAAAGCAATGTGTACAGGAGGTGACGAGCATGTACACGAGTGCTATATGTGGCTTTGTGACCAGGTTGGACCGTAGGCTATTAATAGCCCTTAGTTTGATAAAGTAACTTATACAAAGCATGCTTATACCTTTCCTGATCATGATTGCTACATTTGACATAGTGTGACGACCTGACTCGTCGTCACATGAGTTACTACCCCGTTCTTCTCATTTTCTGCTTTCTTATGTTTCATTATCGGTATTGAGTGCGTTAGAATTTAATTGGAGTGATTTTATTAAGAAATGAGACACTTAGTCTTTTTTAAGAAGGCTTAAGTTGAAAAAGTCAACCGGATGTTGACTTGTGAGTTAGAAGGATCGGACTTGAATTTCGATGATTCGGTTAGCTCCAGGTGATGACTTAAGGCTTAGGAGCGCAAACGGAAGTAATTTTGGATGTCCGGTGAAGAAGTTAGCCTATTTGGCAAAGTTAGTATTTTGGCGATTTCCGGTTGATAGGTGAAATTTTGATCCGGGAGTCGGAATGGAGTTCCGAGAGTTTCAGTAACTTCATTAGGTGATTTTGGACTTGTCTGCAAAATTTGAGGTCATTCGGACTAGTTTTGACGCATTTCGGCGTCGGTTGTGAAATTTAGAAATTTAATAAGTTCTTAGGCTTGAATCCATGCATAATTGATGATTTTGATGACATGTGATGTGATTTGAGGCCTCGACTAAGTCCGTGATATGTTTTCAGACTTGTTGGTGCTTTTGGTTGAGGTCCGGGGGCCTCGAGTGTGTTTCGGGTGAGTTTTGAGCGAGTACGGACACCCTGGAACTTAGAAAAATGGAGGGGCAGCAGTGGTGGAGCGGACCTCGCTCCTTCTCGCGTTTGGCACGCGGCGGCGCACGGGAAGAACCTGCAGGGTCACTGGTCCTACTTCGAAAGCTCATATCTTTTGATCTACAAGAAATTTTGAGGTGATTCAAAAACAAAAGTTGTAGCCCCTTGTGTCTAGTTTTTATAAAGATAAATAAATCGTAATTTGGACATTTGAAGCGAAAGTTATGGCCAAAATACTGAAGCATGTCACTGCAGTCAAATTCCTGCGCGGCCGCTGCCATTTTTACGCGGACCGCGGCTTCCTGGGCGCGGACCGCGGTCATTTTTGTGCAGTCAGCGCTGTCGGAATCCGAGGGGTATTCTATAAATACGAGGTTTTGGGTTTTATTTGATATTTTGACCTATAGAGCTCGGATTTTGGCGATTTTTCAAAGGTTTTTCAAGAAATTTATCGGGGTAAGTGATTCTAACTCAGATTTGGTTAGAGTACCTGAATATACCATTGAATTCGTCATTTAATTAGTGATTTGAGATGGAATTTGGGAAGAATTAGGGCTAGAGTTTTGAGATTTTTAAATTGAGGATTTGAGGGGGCAAATGGACTCCGATTCTTGTGAATTTGGTATGCATAGACTCGTGGCGAGATAAAGAACATTTTGATGTAAAAATTTCTGGATTTTGAGACGTGGGCCCGGGGCTCGGGTTTTGGTAATTTTGGGAATTGTGCTGAATTTGATTGTTTTCGATTGGGTATTGTTTCCTTAGCACATTGTGATGTATTCGTTCTGAATTTGGGCAGATTCGTCGTACGAGGAGGCCAATTCGAGAGGCAAGGGCATAGCGAGCTAGACTTTTGGCCGTCTTGAGGTGAGTAAGGATTTTAAATGATGTCCTGAGGGATTGAAACCCCGGATTGCACAACATACTGCTATGTTGAGATGAGACACGCATTGTATGACGAGCGCGAGGTCATTTACTGTTGGGGATTGTGACTTGGTCCATCCCGGTTGATATGTTACCACGTATTTGATAAAGACTTGTTGTTTTTCACCATAATTTGGCCTTATTTCCATACTTGGGCTTCGCGTCAGTTATTTGAAATCTTTTGTGAATTTCCATCACTATTTTTCTCACTAATTGAAATATTATTTGAATTCAGTCCAATTGAATTATACTATTTCATGGACCCAGCAACATTTATACGCAACTTGAGATTTAAATGATGTTCATAATGTTGTTTGAGCTGAGAACCATTGTTTTACTGATGCCCAAGGGGCTTATGATTATTTTCTGGACTGATTGAGGTCGAGGGCCATATGTGAGGATATGTTGAGTGGTGTGAGGAGGCTTTCAGGCCTGGAGTGTGATGTGTGAAGGCTTTAAGGCCTTATGATATAGTGCTTGGGCTGTAGGATCCCCTCCGAAGTCTGTACACACCCCCAGTGAGCGCAGGGTGCCCAGGTGAGTTGGGGGAGGGCACGAGAGGCCGATGTTGTGTTTTTTTAAGTTGGGAATGAGCCCAAGAGGCTGATGTTGTGTATTGGTGAGTTGGAAGTGAGCCCGTGGGGCTGATACTATATTGAATATTTGATATTGAGCCCGAGGGGCAAGTTTCTAATTATTCCTTACTTGTTGAAATTTAGTGTCTTCACCGTTTTTAAAAGAGAATCATCTGTTACTTTACGGTTTTATTGCATAACTGATTTTACTGCTTAAGATAGCGTTATTTGTGGCTTTATGAGATTTCATGCTTTCATTCATTATTTATTTTTATTACTCACTGAGTTGGAGTACTCATTTTACTCCCTGCACCTCGTGTGCAGATGCAGGTAATTGTTCACCCGGTAGCGTGTTTCGAGCTGATTGGTGATTTTGCCATCGTAGCTGAGCAAGGTGACCGTCAGTGTTCGCGGCACCGTATCTCTTCCTTTGATTCTAAATTCTATTATGTATATTACTAGTCTTATAATAATGTTTAGATTCTTTAGATGCTCGTGACTTGTGACACCTCGATTTCGGGCTGAGTTTGGCTGGTTCCCTGTTTTATCATTTCCTTACGCATTTATGACAATGTACACTATGGTTTGACTTATTCGTGTTAGGTAACTGTTAAAAGAGGTATTGTTAATCTGTTGGCTAGCCTTGTCTTCAAGAAAGGCGCCATCACGACCGGGTTGGGATTTTGGGTCGTGACAAGTTGGTATCAGAGCCTAGGTTACTAGGTCTCGCAAGTCATGAGCGGGTTTAGTAGAGTCTCGCGGATCGGTACGGAGACATCTGTATTTATCCTCGAGAGGCTGCAGAACCTTTAGGAAAACTTCACTTTCTTGGAAATCTTATCGTGTGTACTTGATTCAGCTTGAGATATAACTCTTGAAATTCCTTCCATACGTCGGTATGCGCACATGAGCGCTCAGTATTAGATGTGCCTCGATAGCTTGTAATTCCCCGATTGAAGGGCGAGACGTGATCTCTGTGAGTTTGATGTTAGGCCAGTCTGGAGGACTTGAGGCCTGATACTTGCCTATGGCTTGAGCACCGAAGTGCTGATTGTGCGAGCAAGTATTTTGAAATTACATGTCTGGTATTGTCTCTATTAGTGGGAATGATGGCTGGATAGCTATGTGATGATTATGTTAGTACTGCGAGATGTATCTATATGACCTAGAAGTGACGAGAGAGGTATACTAAATGATAGATGAACTATTAAGTGTATGATTTCCATTGTGATAGGATGTGTAGCCCTGAGTTATGGGCGCGTGAAGAATCTTTTCATGTCTCCTATTTGGAGTGAAGTAAATTTCATTCTACGGTATGAGTTTAGACTCAGGAAGATTAAATGATTGTGCAATTTGTATGACAGTGGAAGGTATACAAAAATATTAACTAAAGATGAAGCTAATGGGTAATTGGCTTATGAAGGGGATCTATTTGTCATACTAGTTAGATAAGTCTGGGAGCTGAGATCGCTTCTGTAAATGTATTATGACGAAATCGTTGAGTCGAGGGGACCACCTTGAAGGTCGAAAATATTAAAGAAATAATATGTTATTACTCGGTTGAATAGCCCAATAATGGAGGATTGAAAGGTATTTTCTATGTGTTATGATGCAAATAGGTGCAATGCATGTCCATGTATCAATTTTGAGAATATAATACATGTAATATTGAGATTAATGTTGTTGATATACATTGTGATGCTTTGTCAAGTTGTGGACCTGTTGTTAGGATGGTTTTGGTGATTCTCTAGCAAGTGGATAGGCCAATTACAAAGGAAACTCTGCCGAAATTTTTGAAAATTTTGGGACTTAGTAAAAAAAAACATTATCGCCTAAAGAGTAGGCTTAACTATTGTGTGGGTAAATGCAAGAATTGTAGAAGAGTTAAAATTCCAGATGATTTGTGTTTTCCACAAGCTTATGAAGGAGTGAGTTTAATCTCACTATGGTATTACGACGGCAATAGAGTACATGCGTTGTGATTTATTGAGTGCGTTTTGATCTATGGCTTTGAGCCAAGTTGGGGAGTTTGCTATTAAATAAGTTGATTGCACGATTATATGCTATATTGGTTCGAGTTTGATGCAAGCTAGGGAATCAGTTCTTGTTGTGGAAATTGAGCCGAGAATGGCACAAGTGAAGGAAAAATTTTCGATAAGATGTCATGAGCTCGAATGAGCAGGAGATATGTTTCGATGTTTACGGTAAGTTGGTATTGTCTTCAGCGTCACCTAAGATTGGTGTTTTGTGTAAAAAAAAACAAAAAAGGGTGTTGCATCCTGGTTAATGATTCCTTATCGCTCTTCAGCGTTAGTGCGACCGGTGGTTTGGAGGTACGCTCCAGATGTTGTTGTGGTATGTTGTGGGAGTGTGTCCCATGGGAAGATTATATAAGTTTGGCATGTGATCACTTGATTTATTAAAGATGTAAACCAAGTATGAAGTTTGAGATGGTGTCGTTAAATTAAAGATTCATGCCTGGAGGGCACTTGGCATATTGGGTTGTGAACTGGGGAGCGTTAATCCGATTGTGATGGTTGTTCTTGTGTTTTATAAAGAAAATGGAAGTTATTATGGACCTTTGAAAGGTTATCAGACTAGTTCAGTGTGACCAGAATCAACTTGAAGTCGGTGGATAGATTTAATGTGAATAATGGCTCTATATCAGGCTAGATGCATGCATTTTTGTAACGCGGTCCTCATGGAGGAGTAGTTAGGTTGATGTTTCTTTCTCAGATATTTTGCGTAGTGATGCATTGCGCTGTGTGAGTTGTGAGACGACGTGAGAAATTGCTATGTGTTGAGAACCCGCATAAGAATGACGTTATATGAGCATCTTGGCTCTTGAAATTCAAATTGTACATCGCACCTCAGTTGTGCTTGATTTTTGTAGCTTATAACGCTATATGTCCCTCAGAGATATTATTATGCACTTAGCATGCGTACGACCGATACTCGGTATTATGTTGTAATGAGCAAATTTGGCTCGATGTGCATCTCCTTATGTGAGATCTATATGTGGATCGGGTGGTACGCCGCCATGGGTATGTTATCTGGATCGGGTTGCACGCCGCAACAGTGTGATGTTGAGCATAATTTTCTATATACTATTTTGTATGCCGTGCTTCCTGTTTTCTAAGGAAAGTCCGTATTAGTGCGTGGGATTAGTAATTCCTTCCAGAGTTCGTTTTCCTTTTGTGTCGCGTTCGAATTAGTATCCTATTAGCATATTGGGCAATCATATACGGCTTTTGATTATATCCGAGGTGGCTTATTGCCTGGGCAGTTCGTAATGGGTTAGACGAGATCATTGAATTTGAGATCAGTGCAATCTGAGTATATAAAGTAAATTAAGGGGCTAAGACCATTGTCTGGTTCAGAATGCGGTGATAGTTCTTGCTAGAAGTATAGACCCAATGAATTGTTGATTCGGCGGTGTTATGAATTTATACAGATCTTATCCGTCGTGTCGGTATTGTAAGAATTTGAACAAGACCTATGTATGTCATGCTGAGCATGGGATGTGTAATGATTTTTCTTCTAGAGGGGGTCAATGGAAGTTCTTGACTAATTGAGTACGTAAACGTTTTCGAAAAGGGAGGTGAAGTCCTCATGTTACCTTAGGATGATATGGTATATACGATATGTTGTGAAGGATTGAGAATTGCGTGTATAAGGTTATGGTTCAGTTATGAATGGAAAGTCATAACATTCTTAGGCAGTACAGGCAGCTTTAGGTGATTAGAGAAATGAGCTTCAGATGATTAGGGTGAATGATCTTCAGATGATTAAGGAAATTGTATATCTAATAATAGTGATTTGTAGAGGTTATATGTTTCAGAAAAAGGCCAATGTGATTAAGTTGATGGCACTTCAATAGTATTGCGGCACTTTTAAGGTTGGATCGACTGCTGATCTTCGAGTTGCTTGTATGGCACATGGAAATTTTAGAGTATTTATTATGGAATGAATGGGTATTAAAGGTGTGCATGTATTCACACAGTGGAAATTGGGGTCAGGTATGATGATGCATGTGCTATATGGAGTAGGAGACTGAGAGTTCTCATGTACAGGCTATATTGTGGTTGTGGACTGTGTGCGTCGGTACTGTTTAGCGGCTATCAGGATTTGGAGGCTCGAGGGGATCTTTACTTGCTGGTATGTTAGATTTTGTATGTGATGTCAGAATTTAGACTGGTTGTCTTAGCATCGGGCAATTCTGAACTATTGTGCCATGGGCTATGTCGGAAATGCCACGGGTTGAGTGGCGAGGTGAGTTTGATTATGTTCTATCAGGTTTAAACGTGGTATGTGTTATTTATTTCACCGTTGGTGTAATGATTTGTCTAGCTCCGGCCAACAATTGAGCACGGTTGTCGATTTCAAGCATAGTGACTTGAGGTATATCATGTGGAGTAGTATTTGGATAAGATCGCGCGTTGCAGCAAAGCTGTGTGGAAACATGACCTTGCAAGTCAAATTTGTGTGTCCTATTTCTATGATGTGAGATAGGGTCTTAGCCTTGTGTTGTGGTAGTACTAGTGAGTTTGAGGTACAACTCTCTCAGTTGAGTCATTTTCATGATTTGAGTATGTTCGGACCGTTTCTTATTGGTGCGCATATTATGCAAGTTGTGTCTTAGGCCTGTATTGAGGTGTCATATCACCAGAGTGGTGTGTTGGATTCGAGGCGATTATTGGGGTCATTGAGGAATACGAACAGATTTGATTTCGGCTTGTAAGAAGGATAATAGCGAGGTTCGGCTCAAAAATCTGTTGTGGTATTAGTCAAAAGGGGAGTGGCTTCATAATTGGTTGATCTGAAAAATGATTATGGTTTGCTGCATGTCTCATTTATCTTTGGCAGTATATGAAAGTGTTGGAATAAGACTTTAGCTAATAAGGGATTTTCTATCGGTATTTGGTTGTTGTGGGCAACTGCTGTGAATAAAAGTTATCATTTTGAGTGCTTGGATTATGCGGTATATCATGTGATTTCACCCGAGGTTGCAGGTAAGGGTTATTACAGCTGGTTCGAGACTATTCAAGTATAGGTGTGAGGTTTTAATCATATTGATGGTTTCAGAAGTAAAAAAGGTAGTTCTATGATTTATGGGCTAGACTGGATTGTGTAAATTCGATTTAAATGCGTTATCAGACCTATATGAGATAGGGTAACATGGGATCACCCCCGGGTATATGCTTAGTAAGGTTATTCAGCTATTTGTTGGCTTCTAGGATGACTCTGGGTACGCTCGAGGACGAGCGTTTGTTTAAGTTGGGGAGAATGTGACGACCCGACCCGTC
>MU737252.1:41996-87039 GCA_026770625.1 Nicotiana glauca | reverse complement strand
TTTTCCTCACTAATTGAAATATTATTTGAACTCAGTCCAATTGAATTATACTATTTCATGAACTCAGCTAAATTTATACGCAACTTGAGATTTAAATGATGTTTATAATGTTGTTTGAGCTGAGCACCATTGTTTTACTGATGCCCAAGGGGCTTATGATTATTTTCTAGACTGATTGAGGCCGAGGGCCATATGTGAGGATATGTTGAGTGATGTGAGGAGGCTTTCAGGCCTCGAGTGTGATGTGTGAAGGCTTTAAGGCCTTATGATATAGCGCTTGGGCTGTAAGAACCCCTCCGGAGTCTGTACAAACCCCCAGTGAGCGCAGGATACCCAGGTGAGTTGGGAGAGGTCCCGAGAGGCCGATGTTGTGTTTTGGTGAGTTAGGAGTGAGCCCGAGAGGCTGATGTTGAGTGTTGGTGAGTTGGGAGTGAGCCCGTGGGGCTGATACTGTATTGAAAATTTGATATTGAGCCCGAGGGTCAAGTTTCTGATTATTCCTTACGTGTTGAAATTAAGTGTCTTCACTGTTTTTAAAAGAGAATCATCTGTTACTTCACGGGTTTATTGCATAACTGATTTTACTGCTTGAGATAGCGTTATTTGTGCCTTTATGAGATTTCATACTTTCAGTCATTATTTATTTTTATTACTCACCGAGTTGGAGTACTCACTTTACTCCCTGCACCTCGTGTGCATATGCAAGTAATTGTTCACCCGGTAGCGGGTTTCGAGCTGATTGGAGATTTTGCCATCGTAGCTGAGCAAGGTGACCGTCGGCGTTCGTAGCACCGTATCTCTTCCTTTGATTCTAAATTCCATTATGTATATTACTTGTCTTATAATAGTGTTTAGATTCTTTAGATGCTCGTGACTTGTGACACCCCGATTTCGGGCTGAGTTGGGCTGGTTCCCTGTTTTATCATTTCCTTCCGCATTTATGACAATGTACACTATGGTTTGACTTATTCGTGTGAAGTAACTGTTAAAAGAGGTATTGTTAATCTGTTGGTTGGCCTTGTCTTCACGAGAGGCGATATCACGACCGGTTTGGGATTTTGGGTCGTGACACATAGCCATAGTCAAGTTTTATTGTTGAGCACCCCACCGCACTTTTATATTATTGTCATGTCCTTGTGCGCCTCATTGGAAAGTTGTGAGCTTATATTTTGATAAAACTTTGATATTATTGTTTTATAATATTATGGCACATACGGACATGTTGTGTGATCAATTATTGCCATGCGGAGTATAAGGATGGATTTTCACTGTTATTGATTATGTGGAGCGATACGGGTGGCTATTATGATATTGGTAGGCGGAGCGATATGGGTTGCTATTAATATATTGTTAGGACAGAGCGATAGGGGTAGCTATTATGATATTGTTAGGGAGGAGCGATATGGGTGGCTATTATATTATTGTCAAGGCGCGAAACGGGTGGTTATTGTGTGTTTGACGGGGTAGAGTGATATAGGGTGACTATTGTTATTGTGATTAAAAAATATATGGGCACAAAGTGCTATTTGTGTGAGTTTCTTTATGATGACTTGTTGTATAAACTGAGCGTTTATTTTTATTGAACTATTATCACTTATTCTGATGAGGTTATTGCTATTAGTTCTCTGCTATACTTTTGTTCCTAGTCTTTGAACTATTGCACAGGTTATTTTGACGAGTGAGTATCACATAATTTGAACCTCGTCATTACTTTACCGAGATAATATCGATACTAACTATATACCGACCATGGTGTTTAACCAAAAAATTAGATTTTTTAGTTAAAGCTAGAAATTAGAAGAATCGGGTTACTGATAATCGAAAAAAGTGAATAAAGAAAGAAATTTTGAAGTATTCAAGTATGTAAGCTAGTAAATCAGAGTATATTTCAATAGTTACTCCCCCTTCGACTGATTACATATTTCCCCTTTTATAGATCCTTTTGAGAATCTATAAAGATGCACGTTATGGCTAAACCATAATGAGGTTATTAAGCATTTATTAAAGTTAAATGCTATGTTACATAATCATTACATTGAATGTAAATATTCCTTAATGGTTCCAGCATGTATTACTCTTGAAATGTTGTATTTGTATCTTTTCCTTTAGCCAGGTTCATTATTCTTTCCGTTACTCGCATGTAGCTAAACTTAAATAGGGATGAGGCTTCTGAGCCTCTCATCTCGTACGTCTCTTTAACCTCCTATCTCGTACCTCATTTTATCCTCTTGTCTCATATCTCTTTTTGTCCTTTTGTCTCGTATCTCTTTTTGTCCTCTTGTCTCGTATCTCTTTTTGTCCACGCTTGTTTGCAATTCGTGGACCATTTATGACCCATTGACTATTCTACATGTCATGACACGTCACCATATATTTATGTATATAATTTTCCCCAATACAGATAGTCCACCCACTTTCCATTTATTCATCAGTTTGAATATTTGGGAAGTGGAATTCATTAAGGAGAACTTTTGTCACCATTAATGCTTTGACCAAGTTGATGCTTCAACTGTCACTTCCTTTTAATGCACTACACACGTGTCACCTTCTCATTGGTTACACTATTTTGCAGCACTTTTTTAAGCTTTCTTTCCGGCTTCACTCTTCACGAAGTATCAGTTATCATCATTATGGATTCTTCATCATCGTACTTTTTCCTTTTTCAATTATTTATTAGTATAAATATAACCTCTCTTCTTGTCTTGTTCCACATAAAGTGTATTGAACACTTTTACCCTTCGCATTTTCTTTATTATTTCTTATTTTACTCCGACCTCTGCTTCCATGGCTTCATCAAGTTCTCACCCCAGAAAAACTTCCCTTCTGGATAACTTCCCCAATGCTCCAGTAAGGCATAGAAGAGGAGGTAGACTCTGTAACCTAGGTTCCACTCGTGGTAGTATGTCAACTCCTCCTCCTAGTTCTGGTCCCTCTTCTGGAATTAGAGGTTCACATTCTCAAAAGAGTTCTTTTCGTAACAAAGAATCTTCCGAGCCACTTCGTGAGCCTTTATTTGAAGAAATAGTTCCATCTGAAATTTCTTTTCACCATGATAGAGAATCCCTTAAAACTCAAATCGAATCTCTAGATCGTGCTGACCCTTATCCTACTCAAATCACAGAAGTTTTAGCCCCCATAGTTCGTAAGGACTGTCATTGGAGTGATGATTTCCCAATTATCGTTCCTAACCCTAACCAGGGAATTAAATCTTACTTAATAGGATATTCCTTTATCTACACATATCCCTTTACTCTACGGTTTAAACCTGTCACACCCCAAAACCGAGGGACACGACCGGCGCTCAATCGGAGGACCCCAGTCAAGCGGACCTGGAATTGCCTTTCCTATCCCACGTGTTACCCCGTGATTCCAATATATATTATTCTTTTTAAATAGCAATTGTAGACTTAAGCATAAACTTACAACTTGAGTTCATTTCTACTTTTTATCATTTCCAACATTTGATACCAAGTACTTGCAAAAATACATACAACATTTACCAACGTGGACCACGATTTTGAACCATGCAGTTATTACCCAAAATACTTTTATACACCACCCACATTGTGTCTACGGAGCCTCTATGAATACTAGGAACTCAACCAATATTTTACGGTGACAAGGCCCAGCTATACCTTACAATACACAATAAACTCAAAAGAAGGTGGCATGAACCACACATGACCCCAAGAGGAAGTGGGGATCACCAAGGCAACTGATGGGATGGAGAGAAGGCACTACTATCGATGGGCTGAATTACCTGCTATAGAACCACCTACAATCATAACATGAATGTAGCGCCCCCAGCAAAAGTGACGTCAGCACATTTGAATTGTACTGGTATGTATGAACAAACTTTACCCCAAGTAAGATCAATCACTACATAGATAACAAATAGTAATAGAGTCAACAATCAAATGCACATGAAAGGTACAATCAAGCCAAACAAGTTTACAATCTCTCCTTTTTCCCCTCCAACATTTTCACATCAGTGATTTCACAATCTTTTTCATAATTTCATTTCAGTAGTGATTTCGATCACTTTTCCACCCTTATTACCTCGGCCACCCTTATCACCACAACCCACACCTTATTACTTCGTGTTGCAGCGCACAATCCGATCCCACCAAACAAGTCATAATTCACAAACAGCACAACAACAACAACAATTCACATAGAACAACAACAATAATTCTCAAAGAGCAACCACCACAATTCACAAGAATTTCTGTAGCCATCAATACCATTTTCATCATATTCAACAACTCATATGCAATTTAAGTCACCACAATAATTACCCACAATAAGCCAAATATGTTATTACCACAGTTGTTCCAATTGCATCATTTATGAAATTGGAATTCATGAAATAGGCCATCTTGCCTTAACACCCGTGAAACAACAAAAATTCACAAATAGTTCACATAAATAACATGTACCAATTTCTTGTACTCCCAAACAATTTGACTTTACAAAGGTTAAAGTTATCCATACATACCTCAAATTCACCCCTGAATGACACTATAAGGGTCCAATACAAATAAGCAACTTCAATCTACAATACAACATTCGATAGGACCAATATTAGTAACAAATTCCATAACGTATGCCATTTAGGCGTATTCTCAAACACCTTGTATGTATAGATATTTACACCTCATAACTATAGTGTTGGTTCATCCAAATATCACCATTAACCAACAATTCACCCTACCATCATTCCTAACCAATTTATAACTTCCAATAACATATATATATGACCATTCATTTATACCCAATCATCATCCTTCTTAATTAACTTATTGCACAATCTCTACAACCAACACAACCTAGGTTCGGCACTTATGGCTTTCAATCATCATCCCATGAGTTCTAATGTATTTATCATACATAAATAATCACCATAGAGTAGTTGGAGATGATAGACATACCTCTTGTAGTAAAAAATTTAAGAATCCCTACTTGTGGAGTTCTTGATAAATTCAAGGAGTTGAATGGAAATCTATGGATTTTCAGGATCAATCCATGTTAATATAAGTGTTTAGGAGTAGTAATCAACTCAAAATACTCCAAAAATCTTACCTTGGATCATAGAAATGAAGTGGGGAGCGGATTCCTCTTGAGAGAGCAAGCCCTTGCTCCAAAAATGATTTGGGAACCCTCTAGACCCAGTCTTGGGTATTTAAAAGTCTGTTCTTGCGCTCTTCGCGCGTCGGAGGCAGAATACTCCGAAAAATGCGCGACTTCGTGCTAGTGGTCGTGATAGTGACACCTACCGAGTAAAATAGTCATAACTTTCTGTATACACTTCCAAATGACGAACGATATATTGCGTTAGAAACTAGACTCACAGGGATTTAATTTTCTAGGTTGTGCATCACACAACTTCTTATATAACTGGAGATATGATCGTTCAAAGTAAGGTATTGTGTGCACTCATTTACAGATTTCGTCTAATATGCAATTTTCCAACTTGGCTTAGACTTAGGCCTCTCCTTAGACCCCAAATCACTTATAATAAGACTTATATACTTTTTACCATATCCAATTGATATTCATAATATCATTAATCCTCGTTTTCACACAAAATAAAATAATTAGCCTACCTTGGCACCTCAAAATCTTTAACTACTTAGGAAATTTTTTTTTTCCGGGGCCTTACATTCTCCCCCACTTAGGATCATTCTTCCTCCAATGAGAAGTGGAGTCAATCCGCAGATACTTATCTTAAATCATCTCTTTTCTCACACATCTTTAACTACCAAATTTTTCAGAAATTTCGGCAGAGTTTTATTTGTAATTAGGCCTATATACGTGTCAGAGAGCCCCCGAAACATATTTCCAAGCACCATTACAAAGTTTCTGTTATCCCTACAACTGGTATATAATGAATTTCCTCGATAACCTATACATATTCATACACTTTAAACAACTTACACGTAGTTCATTCTCTTTACGCCACAAATTTCACATGGTTCAACCAATGCTATTTACTTGTACACAACTGGGTCATTCAATAAGCCCCATACAATCCAATCACTTTAACATGCCAGAAATGCTTCAATTAATTATTACCAATCTACACTATCATTAATCATTTACCTACCACATAAGTTTCATAAAATTTTCATTTACTTTAAGGGTTGCACATTACCCAAATAGCAACAACATTTGCAATCTAGCACACATTGGGAAGTTAAAACAATAAGGCAATTTCGGGAAAATGGGGTGCCTTTGCCCAAATCTAAACATTACCTCAAATTGCTTGAAGGCAATCGTTCGCAACTACTAGGATTGTTAGAATAGATGGGGATATTTCTCTTTCATTTCTTTTTCCGCTTCCCACGTGGCTTCCTCAACTTGTTGACTTTGCCACAATACTTTAACTGAAGCAATTTCCTTGTTCCTCAATTTTCAGACTTGCCTATCAAGAATAGCAACTGGAACCTCTTCATACGATAAGTATTCACTCACCTAAATAGTCTCAGTAGGCACGATGGCGGATGGATCTCCAACCACTTTCTTCAACATAGACATATCGAACACCAGGTGCACTAATGACATCTCAAGGGGAAATTCCAGCCTATAAGCCACCTGTCCTATCCTTTGAGCGATCCGATATAGCCCGGCATACCTTGGGCTCAATTTTCCTTTCTTCCCAAATCGCATGACTCCCTTCATAAGAGATACCCTCAAGAATACCTAATCATCTACTTGGAATTCCAATTCTCTGCGACGTATGTTCGCATAGGATTTCTGGCGACTCTGAGCAGTTTTCATCCTCTCCTGAATGATTTTAACTTTTTCCATAGCCTGGTGCACAAGATGTGGTCCTAACAGTTCTGCTTCACCAACCTCGAACCACCCAATCGAAGATCTACAACTCCTTCCATACAATGCCTCAAATAGGGCCATCTGAATACTAGCGTAAAAGTTGTTATTGTAAGCAAACTCGACAAGCGGAAAATGGTCATCCCAAAGCTAGAACACAAGCTCGCAACACATTTTCAAGCATCTGAATAGTCTTCTCTGCCTGACCGTCAGTCTGCGGATGGAAAGCCATATTAAGATTTACATGAGTACCCAAACCTTGCTGAAATTTCCTCCAAAAGTTTGCTGTGAACTGAGACCCTCGATCCGAGATAGTAGAAACTGGAGTGCCGTGAAGTCTGACTACTTCCTTGATGTACAACTGAGCATATTGTTCTGTAGTATCGGTGGACTTGACTGGCAAAAAGTGAGCTGATTTTGTGAGTCGATCTACAATTACCCAAATTGAGTCAAACTTGCGCATAGTGCGCGGTAATCCTACCAAAAAAATCCATATTGATCATTTCCCATTTCCACATCGAAATTTCTATTCCTTGTAACAATCCTCTAGGCCTTTAATGTCTGGCCTTCACTTGCCGATAGTTCGCACATTTTGCCACAAAGTCCGCCACAACATTAGATTTTCCTGGGTGATATAGAATATCGATGTCGTAACCTTTGAGTAACTCCAACTATGTTCTCATCCTCAAATTAAATTCTTTCTATTTGAAATTATATTGAAGGCTCTTATGGTCCATGACTATATCAACATGGACCCTATACCAACAATGGTGCCAAATCTTTAATGCAAATACCACTGCTGCAATTTCTAAGAATTTTTTTCCTTGATTCTTGAGTTGCCTGGAGGCATAAACTATCGCCTTAACATGTTGCATCATTAGTGGAACATCTTTATCATATTCCTCTTACATAAAACCTCCCACGAATTGAGTCCTACTATAATTTCCCTGATATGATTACAATCTCATGTGAATAATTGCTACTAACTCTTCCAATTTCTCAACAAAAGATATAACTAAATGAGTTTTCTCATACGACCTTCTGTCTCAAATGAATAACACCTGCTAACTTGCACACATACCCTAATAACACCATCATGCACGACATTGCATCAAATATAAGGTAACATTGTGCTCCGACTTTTCTTATCCAACCTCTTCTCCCCATATGTGCCTTATAGAATTTAAGAAACCGCACTACTTCCCAAGTGAATATTCTCACAATTCCTATTTATGGTTAAACATTGCCCAAAACACATATCAACACCCTTTATATGTATATAATTTAGGAAGGGTCACTGGCCCGAGAAGGGCATTCTCTGAAACTTAAGATCCTCCTCATTTCTTCAACGACTTTTGGTTTTACTCTTAAATGTAAGACGTAGTCCACCTGATTCTATCCTCGATGAGTAACTCACCTCATTCCCCGTATTGTATCTAGCAATAGACTTCCTTGATATTGCGGCTTTGGAGTTACCATGCTAAATATGTCTGGTCCGTAACAAGTGTTCATCCTCTTTCAATCTATTCTGAACCTTTCATTTGCCCTTTGGGTAGATTGTGTTGTCTTTCCCTTATTTATCACCCTTTGGCATGGATTATATGCTAGTAGCATCTTTTCTTTCTAATTGAACTTTCATTCCTATTCCATTTTGCAGATAGTGCATAGTTAATAGCCTTATTGTGCCACACACTTGTCTACCTCCCGTGAACTTGTAATACCATTGTGCCTAGTTTAGTGAGTTTATCATACCGCAACTACACCTCCAGTAGTCTCACTTTCCATTGTATGTAGACTTGAACTATCTTTAGATCATTTAGTTGATATTCGGTGTCACCCAAGTCGGTCGCATCGCGGTTAGTCCCTTATAACTTTTATTAACACTTGTGCTCTAAGCGAGTCCACCATTCTGATGTAAGATATTTTATGATAACCATGGCCATCTCAATTTAAAGGTTCTCCCCATTTCTTCTCGCCTCATTCCTCCTAATTAGTGAATAGGCACACACTCTTCCTTATGTTACATGGTCTTTTACCTTAGGAACTTCATCTGAATCACCTCTTAACTCTTATTAGGATATCCGTGGGAAAGTGTGTTCGCCCGCATATCACTTCACACTTATCTGTTTGTAAGATTCTTTAGAGGCTCTCCATCAAGCCCAAATACCCTCTTGGGTTATTGTAGCATCACATTTATTTCTCCAACTCGTTCTGATTTTCTTAATGTCCTAGAACTTTGGTTAAATCACAAATCTAAGATTAGCCAATTATAAAAACTCGCAATCTTTCACATTTGACCAATGGTACTTCCTTGGGTTCCATTGCTCCTGACCATCTAACAAGTATAAAATCCCTTTACAAACATACTCTTATTTTCTAGGATCGTTGACCCTATCATTCACGTTGCCATGTGTGAAGAATTTACCTTCCTTAACCTTCCACCTTCTTGGGGTACTAGTTGTCTATCATTAGCATATCTTTTCAGAGAGTCATGTTACCCATTATCTCTTTTCTAGACTACGCATGTCTTCAACAAAATATTCAAACATCATAGCTACATGGTCTCACTCTTGTTTCATCGTATTTAAGTGGCCTCACGGCGGCCCTTCCTCCCCCACTTGGGGCGAATGTCCTGGATTTTGACACAAGTCTTGAATTTAGAAACTTTAGGGACATATGCCTCATATATATGTATCCTTCATATATATATATTTGACTATTAGGGAGATTTAAGTCACCGTAATATTAATCTCATAAGTTCTCTACTCTTATTCAGCCACACAGGTCAGGGATTCCAATTTCTCATGTCAATATCCTTTATGAGTGTAATACAACTTCGTACATTTCTGGGTCCTTATAAAGTTCGTAGTACAAGGGTCTTCTCATCTTGGGTTCAATTGAGTCTCATTTCATAACTTCTTACCTCATGTGAGAGACTTACACTATCATCGTTAATCTCTTGGTCATTTTCTCATATATCACGTGCTTATATAACCAATATTCTTTCATACCTTAGGATCATTTACATACTTCTCCCACTATCCACGTGTGCTATTCAAGCTTACATCTCATTTATCAAATCAATGCTTCTTTGGGCGGGTAATCACTTTTAACACATTCTCAAATAAAGTATACTTATGGTACTATGTACTTATACTATATGCCCAAACCGTTAGCTCAACAAGATACATATGCCATCTCCTTAATATCCATGTCTTTGCCCATTAGCCATGAAATATGACAACATTACTTGAAATATACGAAAGAGCATTTAAAGTTACCTTGAATCTCAGCGCATGAGTTAGAAAACAATCTTATAGTCAAGCTTTATCGCACGATTTGGAGTGTTGAAGAAGGGTACCATTCCTAAATGTCTATGTAGCCTCCAACTTATAGATGTGGTCGACAACACACCGATAAGAAGGACTCTACTAGACACGGCTCCGAGACATCCTAGGACACTTTAAAACTTTAAGCTCTGATACCAAGTTTGTCACGCCCCGAAACCGAGGGACACGACCGGCGCTCAACCGGAGGGCCCCAGTCAAGCGGACCTGGAATTTCCTTTCCTATCCCACGCCTTACCCCGTGATTCCAATATACATTATTCTTTTGAAATAATAATTTAAGACTTAAGCATAAACTTACAACTTGAGTTCATTTCTACTTTTTATCATTTCCAACATTTGATACCAAGCACTTGCAAAAATATATACAACATTTACCAACGTGGACCACGATTCCGAACCGTATAGTTACTATCCAAAATACTTTTATACACCACCCACATTGTGTCTACGGAGCCTCTATGGATACTAGGAACTCAACCAATATTTGTCGGCGACAAGGCCCTGGCTATACCTTACAATACACAATAAACTCAAAAGAAGGTGGCATGAACCACATATGACCCCAAGAGGAAGTGGGGCTCACCATTGCAACTGATGGGATGGCACTACTATCGATAGGCTGAATTACCTGCTATAGAACCACCTACAATCATAACATGAATACAGCACCCCCGGCAAAAGGGACGTCAGTACATTTGAATTGTACTGGTATGCATGAACAAACTTTATCCAAAGTAAGATCAATCACTACATAGATAACAAACAGTAATAGAATCAACAATCAAATGCACATGAAAGGTACAATCAAGCCAAACAAGTTTAAAATCTCTCCTTTTTCCCCTTCAACATTTTTACATCAGTGATTTCACAATCTTTTTCATAATTTTATTTCAATAGTGATTTCGATCACTTTTCCACCCTTATTACCTCAGCCACCCTTATCACCACAACCCATACCTTATTACTTCGTGTTGCGGCGCGCAACCCGATCCCACCAAACAAGTCACAATTCACAAACAGGATAACAACAACAACAATTCACATAGAACAACAACAATAATTCTCAAAGAGGAACCACAACAATACATAAGAATTTCTGTAGCCATCAATATTATTTCCATCATATTCAACAACTCATATGCAATTTAAGTCACCACAATAATTACCCACAACAAGCCAAATATGTTATTACCACAGTTATTCCAATTGAATCATTTATGATTGCCTTCCATCATTTGTTTCTCAACTCTTACCACATAACACTTTTACAATCACATTTGGTTTATTGCCAATAACTTACACTATTATATTGGGAAAACTTAACCAACAATGTTCAAGACATATTAATCACAAGAATTCATGAAATAGGCCATCTTGCCTTAACACCCGTGAAACAACCAAAATTCACAAATATTTCACATAAATAACACGTACCAATTTCTTGCACTCCAAACAAGTTGACTTTACAAAGGATAAAGTTAGCCATATATACCTCAAATTCTCCCCTTAATGTCACTATAAGGGTCCAATACAATTAAGCAACTTCAATCTACTATACAACATTCGATAGGACCAATATTAGTAACAAATTCCATAACTTATGTCATTTAGGCATATTATCAAACATCTTGTAGGTATAGATATTTACACCTCATAACTATAGTGTTGGTTCATCCAACTATCACCATTAACTAACAATTCACCCTACCATCATTCCTAACCAATTTATAACTTCCAACAACATATATATATGACCATTCATTCATACCCAACCATCATCCTTCTTAATTAACTCATTTCACAATATTTACAACCAACACAACCTAGGTTAGGCACTTATGGCTTTCGATCATCATCCCATGAGTTCTAATGTATCTATCATACATAAATAATTACCATAGAGTAGTTGGAGATGATAGACATACCTCTTGTAGTAAGAATTTTAAGAATCCCCATTTGTGGTATTCTTGATAAATTCAAGGAGTTGAATGGAAATCTATGGATTTTCAATATCAATCCATGTTAATATAAGTGTTTAGGAGTAGTAATCAACTCAAAATACTCCAAAAATCTTACCTTGGATCATAGAAATGAAGCTGGGGACGGATTCCTCTTGAGAGAGCAAGCCCTTGCTCCAAAAATGACTTGGGAACCCTCTTGACCCGGTCTTGGGTATTTAAAAGTCTGTTCATGTGCAACTTCGTGCGCTCTTCGCGCGTCGGAGGCAGAATACTCTGCAAAATGCGCGACTTCACGCTAGTGGTCGCGCTAGTGACACCTGCCGAGTAAAATAGTCATAACTTTCTGTATACACCTCCAAATGACGAACGGTTTGTTGCGTTGGAAATTAAACTCACAGGGCTTTAATTTGATAGGTTTTGCATCACACAAATCCTTATATAAATGGAGATATGATCGTTCAAAATAAAGTAGTATGCGCACTCATTTACAGATTTCGTCTAATATGCAATTTTCCAACTTGGCTTAGACTTAGGCCTCTCCTTAGACCCCAAATCACTTATAATAAGACTTATACACTTATTACCATATCCAATTGATATCCATAATATCATTAATCCTCGTTTTCACATAAAATAAAATAATTAGCCTACTTTGGCACCTCGAAATCTTTAACTACTTAGCCAAAAAAAAAAAAATTCCACGGCCTTACAAAACTGGTCATCGACCTGGTTATTCATGATTTTTGCCATTTTTTTAATGTGTGTTTGTTTTAGTGGGTGAAAAGAACGTACGCTTCCCGGAGAAGTGGAATTTTGCACGTGAGTAAAAAAAATATTTCCTGCGCCCCTTTTTTTCAGGTTTGTTTGTGGTTAGAAAGTAAAAACTCATGGTAAGGATTTTTGTTTTTACCTTATATATATCCCTGTTGCTCTGGATTATAACCTTCTTTTTATTCAGGTTTTGCCATTCGAGGAGTTACTCCTCTCTGTGTAGCCAAGGAAAGTAAGATTCTAATAGAAATGACCTTTGCCTCTGTTGAAAGGGTCTCGCCATAGTATTATTCTATTAAAGTTTTTCACTTCAAGAACCCTAACCTTATCCTTTTTTTTAATTTATTTGAGTAGGACAATCTCATTGGTACTGAACTTATGACTCGAGTCCCCCCTTTATAGAAACTGGCTCGTGATTTAGAGAAGGCTGCTCATGACGCAGAAGAAGTTTCCCGTGGCTCTCAATTGGAAGGACCGGTTCGAAAGTTTACAGGTCGATATGGAAAATTTGTAGAAAAGAAAAAGTACCTTGGAGAAGCAAGTTCAAACTCTAACCTCTAAACTGGCGACGATTGAGGCTACTTCAGTCCAGTCTAAGAAGGAAAAAGAGCGACTTGAATCTTCCTTTTCGGAAAAGTTGTCCAAGGTCATTGAAGAGAAAAGGGCTTTAAAGGCTTTGCTGAATCAGAAAAAGATGCATCCGGTAGAGGTAGCACAAGAGCTTTCTCGGGTACAAGAAGAATTACGAGCTTCTGCAAACAAGATCCATTCTCTGGAAAATTCCCACACCACACTTCAATCATCTTATGATTCTGTTTTAGTTAAGAATGAGAAACTTAAGAATGAAGTTGCTTCCTGGGAGAAAGATTATGAACTTCTCGAGGATTCAACCAATATTGAAGTGAGTTGGACTTTTCTAAAGTCTCGTCGTGACACCTTGGTAGAAATGAGCCAAGAAAATTTCAACCTTGAATCTGAATTAGCTAAGGTGAATGAGGCCATTAATCGAGCGTAGCAGCCACAAGATTTTTCATCTCCTGAAGCTGGTCCTCTTATGACTGAAGTTCCTTTGGTTGAGACTTCTTCAATTGAAACTTCTTCGGTTGAAACTCCCGCAGCTGAAGTTCTTGTATCTCCCGCATCTGAAGTCCCCGTGTCTATTGAGATTGCCACGAGTGTTACACTTTCCTTAAGTTCATCTGTGCCTATTGTTGTTACTCAAGCTGAGATATTGCCCGTGGATGCTACCACTACGGTGATTGAAGACCAATCTTTAGTTGCTGATGATGCAGTCCCAGTTGAGCCCGCTGATGATCTTTCTTCAGTTCCTTCTTCTTAAAAGGTTTTTGTAATTTGTTTGAAATTCCCTTTTTGAAGGTGCCGATCTGGAAATCTATGTTCAAAGTTTTTGGTTTCTTGTGATAAATTTTTTCTTAGTCAGACTCCTAATTATTAGTTAAAGAAGTTCAAGTCCCCAAGCTTTGTTCAAGGGGCACTTTTTGTACGAACAATTTGATGACTAGGTTTTATACTTAGTCTTTAGTTTTAAAATATTAAGAAATTTGTCTTTAAACCTCCATTTGTTATATTCATGCCTTTTATTTTAAAGGACTTAAAGAATAGACTGCAGTTTTATTCTCTGAAAATGCTTTCATTATCCTTATGACTAAATGGCATGAGTTTTATAAAAGATGGCCCTTTTATATTTTAACACTTGATGAAGAAGACATCTCCACTTCATAATGGTGTTTATTATACGATAAAAGAAATAAGAACACACATGTTTTATTTGCAACAACTTAGACAAGTTTTCATTTATGAACTTTGACAAGTTTTAAGTAATCCTTTACATGTATTTGAATTACATCTATAACTTTTTCGCAATTGTTTTTCTTGTAATAGATTTTTATAAAAAGAAGAACAATAGATACGGGGTTTGTCTTTATAACCCATTTTAGTATATAGTCTTTACCCTTAACCAGGGTTTTGAGAGGTGTCTCCATTGTTTTCATGGGAAAGAATACTATGATGTATGCTATGACTTCTTTACTTCCACTCCGTACTTAACTCTTCTTCATTGCCCTTTATATACACATTACTGCATGTAGTCCCCCAAGTGTTTGAGTGTTGAAGTATGAAGCCTCGAGCACTTGATAGTCTCTTTCACCTGGTCCTTTTCCTGAAAAGGAAATACATACGGGACTCGGGGGTGCAATTATAGATGAAGACTGCTCAGCCCGCTTATATTTCTATCAGAATTATTGTAACCCTGGGCCAGGAATTTTAGTTTATTCCATTCAAAGTGATCTTGCTTTTTAAGGGCTGAGAAAAACCTGAAACACTTTTCTGACGACTTTGAAATGAATCTTCCTAAAGTTGCGACCCTCCCTGTCAGTCTTTAAACTTCTTTATTATTTGTAAGTACATCAGGGATTTCTTTAATAGCTTTAATTTAGGCTAGGTTTACTTCAATACCACGGTTAGAAACAAGAAAACCCAAAAAATTTCCTGATGCCACGCCAAATGCACATTTTTCTGAGTTCAATTTCATATTATATTTTCGCAAAATTTTAAATATTTCAGATAGATGCGATATAGGATTATCTTAATGCCGAGTCTTAACTAACATGTCATCTATATATACCTCCATGGTCTTGCCTAAATTCTCTTGAAACATTTGCATAACTAACCTCTGATACATTGCACCGGCATTTTTAAGACCAAAGGACATTACCTTATAACAATAAGTTCCCCTGTCCGTTATGAAAGAGGTTTTTTCCTCATCTTCTGGATCCATTTTGATTTGGCTATAACCTGAGTATGCATATAGAAAACTTAATAGTTCATGTCCTGCAGTAGCATCAATTAATTGATCTATGTGCGGCAAAGGAAAAGAATCTTTCGGACAGGCTTTATTAAGATCTGTATAATCCACACAAACACGCCACTTACCATTTTTCTTAGGAACCACAACAGTGTTAGCCAACCAGTTAGGATATTTTACCTCACGAATTGAACCTATTTTGAGCAATTTCTGAACTTCTTCTTGAATTACCTGATTCTTGAAAGTTCCTCGCTTTCGTTTCTTTTGCTTCACTAGGGGATATAATGGGTCTTCGTTTGATTTATGAGTCATGACCTCCGGTGGTATCCCTGTCATGTCAGAATGGGACCAAGCAAAACAATCTGTCTTAGCCTTTAAAAATTCAATTAACTTACGTTTTACCTCTGGGCTAAGATTGGCTCCTATATATACTTTCCTCTCGGGCCAGTGTATAAATAAAACCACAGCCTCTAACTCTTCTATCGTTGTTTTAATGTTTTCATTTTCCTCTGGTTCTTGAATAGTGTCAGGCCTTGAATCCACATCTGTTTTTCCTTGTTCAGTTAAGGTTGACGTCATACCCTCCTCAACTGAATCTTGTAATTGCTATTTGAATTCACTTTGAACAGTTGAATTTGCAACAGAGTTAATACTCCTGGATGTTTGTTGATCGCCTCTAATTTGACAAATTCCCATGGTGATGGGAATTTAATAAATTGATGTAAAGTTGATGGTACGGCATCCATATCATGGATCCATGGCCTTCCAAGAATCATATTGTAAGCCATTTCCATATCTATGACCTGGAATTTGGTATCTTTGACAACACCTTCTGTAAATGTGGTAAGGATAGCTTCTCCTTTGGTTATGACGTTAGAGTTATCAAATCCTGACAAGGTATGCGCTTTTGGAACCAATTTGTCCTTAGCTTGTATCTCGCGCAACACTCGTATCAAAATAATATTCACTGAACTGCCTGGATCAATCATAACACGTTTCATGTTAGTATCATGTACTAGTAAGGATATTGCCAGTGTGTCGTTATGTGGAGTCAAGAGGCCTTCTGCATCTGCATCGTTGAATGTATATTCTCCTCTTCAAGCACGTGACGTAACCGTTTCCCATGGGTGATTGTTATCTTGGATGTTTTATTAGCTACGGTATACGAGACACCATTGATATATTCTCCTCCACTTATAACATTGACAGTCCTTTTAGGTGAGGGTGGTTTAGGGGGCTCCTGTCTATTTTTCATATATGCTTGTTTACCTTTCTCACTGAATAACTCAGTGAGATATCCTTGCTTTAACAAATGATCCACCTCGCTCTGCAAAAATTTGTAATCTGCAGTTTTATGTCCATGATCGTTGTGGAATTCGCACCAATGATCAGGGTTTCGTCTGTTTGGGTTTGATCTCATCTCCTTCGACCATCGTACCTTATCTCCCATGCCTCTTAAAACAGCCACAAGTTTAGAGGTGCTTACATTAAAGTTGAAACCACCAAACCTTGCTTTTAAACTACCATCATCATCTCGATGTTCACGTGTACTTCAATCATTACCGAACCTTGATGAGGAGCCTGATTCCCTGTGTCTAGGTTTGTGATCGTACTTTTCTTGGTTTAACCTTGAGTCTTTTCCCGAAAGGTCCCATATAAGGTTCGTACCTGTTTTTACCAGATCTTCTTTCATTTTCTACACGCCTCGAACTTGTTTTTTCATCAGTTTTATGCCATAAAATGATATCTTCTTCAATCCTCATCTTTGCACCGTATCTATTGTAGACGTCATTCCACGTTGTTGCTGGGAATTCCTGAAGTCTTTCTTTGAGTCGCCTCATGGCTTCTGAACTCTTCTCGTTCATATTACTAGCAAAGGCTATGGCTGCCCAATTGTCAGGTACTCGCGGTAGCGTCATTCTTTCTCGTTGAAATCTATCCACGAACTCCCTAAGTAACTCAGAATCTCCTTGCTTGATTTTGAAGATATCTTCCATTCTCTTTTCAACTTTTTGAGCTCCCGAATGCGCTTTGATAAACAAATCTGCAAGCTCAGCAAAAAAATTTATAGAATTTTTATGTAAAAGAGAATACCAGGTTAATGCTCCTTTGGTGAGTGTTTCACTGAATTTCTTGACCAAGACCGATTCAATCTCTTGCTTAGTCAAATCATTTCTTTTGACACCTGTGGTGAATGCGGTAACGTGATCCGGTGGATCTGATGTACCATCGTACTTTGGAATATCAGGCATCTTAAAATTTTTTGGAATTGGGAGGGGGGCTGCACTTGGCTTCCATGGTTGTTGAGAATATTTGACTACTCCTTTGATCACGGGCGGTACTCCGGAACGAGGGTTCTCCAAAATATTATTGTTTGGAGTTGGTGTGGGTGAAGCAGCAGGTAATTGGCTGACGAAAGCTTGAAGAGCTTTACTGTCTTGGGAGGCAATTAGTTTTTGCAAAGCTTCATTCATATTTTCAACATTGTCGACTTGAGCCTGTCCATCTGTATGACATCCATCAGGAGTGCCTTCATGAGACCGTTGTGGAGAGCCTCGTGGAGAGCCTTGTGGAGGGCCTCATAGAGAGTCTCCTTGAAGTTGTTGGATCGTATGAATTTTTGGATTTCCTTGGGTGTTGTCGTTGTTGTTTAACATGATTAATACGAATAAGGAAATCAAGTTGAGATATAGTTGATTATCAGATTTCCGGCAACAGAACCAATTTGTTTAACCAAAAAATAGATTTTTTAGTTAAAGCTAGAAATTAGAAGAATTGGGTTACTGATAATCAAAAAAAGTGAATAAAGAAAGAAATTTTGAAGTATTCAAGTATGTAAGCTAGTAAATCAGAGTATATTTACTCCCCCTTCGACTGATTATATATTTCCCCTGTTATAGATCCTTTTGAGAATCTACAAAGATGTAAGTTATGGCTAAACCATAATGAGGTTATTATGAGCATTTACTAACATTAAATGCTACGTTACATAATTATTACATTGAATGTAAATATTCCTTAACAGTTCCAATATTTATTACTCTTGAAATGCTATATTTGTATCTTTCCTTTAGCCAGGTTCATTATTCTTCCTGTTACTCGCATGTAGCTAAACTTAAATAGGGATGAGGCTTCTGATCCTGTCTCGTACTTCTTTTTATCCTCTTGTCTCGTATCTCTTTTTGTCCTTTTGTCTCGTATCTCTTTTTGTCCTCTTGTCTCGTATCTCTTTTTGTCCACGTCTGTTTGCAATTCGTGGACCATTTATCACCCATTGACTATTTCACATGTCATGACACGTCACCATATATTTATGTATATAATTTTCCCCAATACACGTGGTATACTCCTACATACTTCTGCACATTTAATGCAAATCCAGGTGTTAGAGGTAGCAGACCCAGGCAGTGAGGGCTCCGTTGATCGTGGAGATTCAAAGTAGAGCTGTTTTGATCGTCGTAGACTCTTGGAGTCATTTCCTTATATTTATACTGTCAATTTTCTATTTGAACAGTATTGTATTTTGAGATATTTCTGTGTATTCAGTTAGAGCTCATGACTCTGTATTACCTAGTTCTGAGGATATCTTGTGATTGTGTCGGCTTGTATCACCTTTATTTCACATTTATGTTAATCTCTTCTTTATTATATCATATTTTATTGGTTTAATTATTGTAAGTGATCAACCTACCTAGTTTTAAGGAATATGTGTCATCATGACGCCTATAACGGGATTCGGGTCATGACATGAATCTTCTATCTCAACCCAAGTAGTAGTAGATCGCGATTCTTCGTCAGCACTTTTATTGACACCTTCTGTCTCCATAATCTCTTGTTCTTGTACTGCAGTGGCTTGTGAGATAATCTCTTTATCACTGAAAGTTTCAACGACATGAAATGTTACATCAAACTCCATGTATCGGTAGCATCCATTACTTGATTGATATTATGAGATGGAATTTGGGATATAATGATGATTCACTCCGAACATCCTCAATTAGTTTTATATTTTAGTAATTAATATTGGGATTGTCATCTGTAGGCAGGATTCTAGTCTTTCTCCAATACTCATAAATGGTCGATGTCTTGACATTATTCTATGCTTCTACAAGAGTGTTAAATTTTATGTTGAACTTGTTGTCACTAGATAATGGTGGCTTCCATTTCACTCATAGATACTACAGGCTGTCATCTAGGCAGGAATCAATTTTTATATTTGACAAAGTTGAAAATTATGGTAGCATTTACAGGCTGAAGTTATCATAATTATGGTAGCATTTACAAGATGAAGTTGTGATAATTATGGTAGCATTTACAAGCTGAAGTTGTGATATCTTATTAGGTGGAAGATGATGAACCTGAATAACTAAATGTTCGAATAATAATACCATCTAAGAAAACATGATTAAGGCCAACAAACACCTTAACATGTATTAGTTGATTTTCATATTTTCCGATATTATAAGTAGCATTGTCCATCAACAATAGAATCTTGTAATTTTCACCTAACATTGAAACCAACTATGTATTTACTTGAAAATTTCACGAGTCATCTATGCTCTCTTTATAAAAATAATTGATGTGGTGGGAAGAGGCCATGTTGATATTCTTATAGCAACAATAAAAAAACAAAAAAAAAAACGGAAAAGGCCTAAAAATGCCACTCAACTTTCAGAAATGGTTTATCCCTGCCATCCGTTAAAAAATTGCTATTTTTATGCCACTGCTGTTAAAGAAAAGGCTCATCCATGCCTAACGGCTCAATTTTTATTTGGCTCGTCTATGCCACTGACGTTAGTCAATAATGACATGGATGGGCCATTTCTTTAACGGCAGTGGCATGAAATGAGAATTTTTTTAATGGATGGCATGGATAGACCATTTCTGAAAATTGAGTGGCATTTTTAGGCCTTTTCCGTAAAAAAAAATAATAAAATTTAGCAATGATGCTTCGCAACAATATCAATAACTCGATATTTTAGTTTTTCTATCCATGTGATAGAGTACGTATGGAAAAAATAATTTAATTAATTATTTTTTTTATTTTTTTATGTTAAAAGATTTAACTTTTATCTAAAAAATCAATTAACTACAACGAAGCAATTGAACTTAAAAGTTTTGAACAAACAAAATTTATTTTCTAAAGTTGATATTTTACTTACAGCATTGCATGTTTTTTTTTTTTTTGAACGATAACAAAGCATATATTAATACTAGTAAACTGGGAAAGTCTTACATAAAGCTACGTAGTCCCTAAGGACATTTCTATTGTTTATAGCTATTAGGCTATTACAAACAGAGGTACTTAAGAGTTTTGTTCAAAAACAAACACCATTCATGTCCATTTCCAAAATAGCTTCAACAAGAAAGGTGGACGAGCATGGTAGAGACTTCTTTCTGGCTTGAAATGATTGATTGTTTCCTTGGCTAGATGATGAGCTACTCCATTAACCTCCCTGAAGTTATGGTTAATTGTTGATATCTTCAACTAGCGCATCTAATAACCTGCAGTTGAGTAGCGTATTATTAGTTAGGGCATTGTCCTAATTAAGCATTTTAATTGTTTCTCAAGAGTCTGTTTCAATATACATAAATAATTCTACATGCAATGGAGATATTGCATAACAAGATTTGTGAAATCTCATTATCCAATCACCATTGTTATCACGAAAAGATCCTCCTAGATTTGAATGTAAGTTAGTCTTTGAAAAGGCTCCATCAATATTTACTTTGATTGTATTTTGGGGAGGTTTTATCCCGTGAATGGAAATTCTTATTTTAGATTGTTGGAGGAAGTTCGGTAAAAAAAATTATACTCCCAAGATTCGTTAAGGACTAGGTTAATATCAAGGTGATTCTTGATTTATCTCTCTTACATTCGCTCTCTTTACTGGGATCCGCGGTTGAAGATATCTATATAACATTTTATTACATTGATATCTCCTATAATGTGATCTCTCGTCCTGTTTTTCCACCAAGAGTACTATTGGCCATTTAAGAGTGGTGGCCTAGCAGTGGATTGCCCTTCCCAGTTTTCCGGTGGTGCACTCATATTAATCTTCTCCTAAATTGTAAGCCTCTTCAAGGTTAACCTGCTCTGATACCAATTAATATTTTATACTTCAATGTCACACAAGAGGGGGGGTGATTTGTGTGGTGCCCAATTTTTACCTGCATAGATGATAGAAGGACTTGGTTCTTCTATGTATTCCTTAAAATACCATTGCGGAAATAATAAGTGCGGAAAGTAAAGAATACAAGTATTTTTACGTGGAAAACACTCACCTCAAAAGGTGAAAAAATCACGACCTACTAATCAGTAGGATTTTTCCCAACACTTCACTAAATCACCGAGCCAATACAATATTTGCAAAAACTCTTTGTAAACCTAAGGATTACCTCTAATCCCGTTATGGCAATCAGTCTCTAACTATTGCGACAACTTCAACTTAATTCTAACTGGAATACTCAGAGTACATAATACAATTGCTTCTAGATAAAGCTGAATGGTACAATTTGGAAACACCTACTACAATTGAACTAGAATAAAAGATAGACACTTGGAATTGGTTCTTCTATCTAGTTCATATAGCTTCAGGTTCGCACAGTTGAATCACACAAGAATTGCTTGGAAAATGCCTTGCTATTTTGATCTCAACTCACATTTAACTTCAGCTTTTGTGTGTGCCAGTAACGTGAGAACATCCTGTAATTTAGAGAGTTAGTAGAATAGGAAATAACTAGAGTTCCAATGTTATACTCTTCCTTGGTGGAAGAGTTCTAGTTAACCCCAACTTCTAACTCCTTTCTTATATTGGACAGTGTGCTCTATGATTAAGGAGTCTTTCTCCTTATCTATTATGAAATATTTTCGATCAGGAGATATAATATATAACAAGGTAAGCTTATCTCCCTCACGTGCATCCCTTATGCTTGAATCTCCCAGTGTCTGTGTACACTGTGGATAGACCTAGGTCGTGCTTGAGTTCCTTTGTTAACCTTCAAAACCAACTTCACTTGGGTCAACAGTTATCAACATTGAAAATCTCTCTCTTGCTTGTTCATGAGCGATTTTAGGATTATCCTCTTTGTATAGGCACAATGCGACTTTATTTCGAGTGGATATGGGGTAGGTTTAAGTGGCCCCTTAAATATATATATCCGTGAGCAGTTGAGTCCTTTAGTTTATCAAAAGTAAGCAATATTGGTCTCAATCAAATACAAAACAAACTTTGACTATTAGATTTAACAAGCACTATAAAAAATAATATTTAATAAGAATTGTAAAAAAAAAGATTTAAACCAGAAATAATTTAAAGAGTGAAGAAGATGAAAAAGCTATTGAAGCTTTCTTAAGCTTGAATTCAAAAATTAGGATTTCTGAAATTAGAATTTACTTCAAGTGATTTTTAATAGTTTAGATTGGATACATATTAAGAAGCTTGAATCTTAATTTTGAAATGACTTGATGAAGTTTCAAGGTGGTTTTAATTGAAAATATGAAGTAAAAGGTAAACATAGAAGAAAATGAGATATGTATCTAACATGTATCATTTATGTATCTTACATGTATCAAATGTGTATCTCTTGTATATCCTATGTATGTCTAACTACACGTGTGTGAGATACATGCTAGATACATGTGTATTTTTAAACTCAACAACAACACCAACAACATACCCAGTAAAATTCCACTAGTGGGGTCTGGGGAGAGTAGAGTATACGCAAACTTTATCCTTACCCCGAAAAGGGTAGGGAGGCTTTCTAGAACCCCGTTCCCCTAAATGAGACTTCTCGTACTTGTTTTTACTAATTTATGACTATAACGACCCGACTGGTCATTTTGAGCAATTGCATCTGGTTCGGCAATCTGAGGTCACGAGTAGATTCATATTATGTATATCGACTTGCGTGCATGGCTGGAATCTGTTTTCGGATGAACTAGAGTCAAATTGGAAGAAGGAATCTAGTTTTGGAAGCTTAAGCGGTGAGAGTTTGACCGGAATTTGATTTTTGAGTAAACAGCTCTGGAATGAGCTTTCGATGATCTCAGTAGCTTCGTTTGATGATATTGGACTTAGACGTGCATTCGGATTTGGATTTGGAGGCCCGTAAGGTAATTTGAGGTATTTCGGCGAAAGTTAGAAAAGTTGAAGTTTGGAAAATGGAGAGGTTTGACCAATAGTTGACTTTTGTGTTACCGAGGTCAGAACACAATTTCAAAAGTTGGAACAACTCCGTTATGTCATTTGGAACTTGCCTGCAAAATTTGGTATTATTTGGAGTTGATTTGATTTGGTCCGGACTCGTGGTTGCAATTCAAGAAGTTCTTGAAGTTCATAGGGATTTTCATGCATTTTGGCATCCAATTCGTGATTTTAGAAGTTATCCTGAAGATTTGAGCACGCGAACGAGTTCGTGAGGTATTTTTAGACTTGTGTGCGCATATTTGGTTTGGAACCCCGAGGGCTCGGGTGAGTTCCGGAATGATTTTTGCCTAGTCTTTGATTTCTGGTTCTGGTGTCATCACATTTGTGATGTATTGGTTGCAAATGCGATAGCCGCAATTGCGAAGCAGCCATCGCATTTGTGAGGTCTGAGCTGCTGGGCAGAGTTCGCATTTGTAAAAACTCTGCCGCATTTGCGAAAGCCCCTCCTTCGCATTTGCGAAGATTTTGTCGCAAATGCGACCTTAGCAGGGTAATTCCTAGCTTCGCATTTGCAATGCTTTCTTCACATTTGCGAGTTCGTATTTGCAAACCCAGTGTCGCAAATGCGACATCTGCAGCCTGCTAAATGCTGAGTATTCAGAGTTTTTGCTCATTTTTCATATTTTTGAGCCCTAACTCCGAGAATGGGCTATTTTGAGAGAAGATTTTCATAGTAAATCATTGGGTAAGTGTCTCTAACCAATTTCTAACTATATTTTTGTGATTATATCTTAGTTTTAACATCAATTTCATGAGAATCTAAAGGAAAATTCGGGGAAAATTGTAAATCTTTCAAAAATGTAAAATGATAATTTGAATGAACAAATGGTATCAGAATTTGATAATTTTTGTATGGTTGAACTCGTAGCGGAATGGGTGTTCGGTTTTTGTAAATTTTGTCGGGTTCTGAGGTGCGGGCCCGTGGAGTTGACTTTTGTTGACTTTTTGCAAAATGTATAAGAACCATTGTTTTGTTAATTGAAATTGTTTTCTCTTGCATCGGTTGATGTATTCAAGTCATTTTTGGCTAGATTGAGTCGGGCGTTGATGAATTGGTAAAGGAAAAGCTAAATTGAGTATTGAATTGACTGGATTGAGGTAAGTATCTTGTCTAACCTTGTGTAGGGGACTTCCCCGTAAGAGTTGAGTCTTCTATGCTATTTGTAGTCCGTGCACGCGAGATGACGAGTGTGTGCTCGGACTTACTTGTGGTAAATTTTCCTTTAGGGTCCATAGGTCCTTTTGTTCATCATGTGGGAAGTATTTTGTTATAATTGAGTTTCGTAATTGCTTAATTTACCTCTATATGCTCCATACGATGTTGTTAGCTTGCCTCTAACTCTTACTTGTTACTTGGACCTTATTTGCCTTAATTGAAATGGTTGTTCTCTTTATTGTTTAGTTATCTCTTAATTGTGAATTCCTCTATGACCCCGTATATATATGCTATGTATCCAAATTATCGTGGTTGCCGGTGTAGTTATCACGTGCTTGATATGTCTTGTTGTTTTGTTAAGGTTATTGTGCTTCTTGGTTATTCTGTGAGTCTTACACTGTGACTGTTGTGATTCTTATTACGTACTATTTATGCTTAAATTGATGAGTATTCATGTTGGACCAGGCTTATGGTATTTCCTTAGTATTTGATCGTTGTTGAGTATTAACTCAAGTTGGGATTTATTTTGTGAAGTTAACTGTTGGAACGAGATTGGCTATAGCTGATTCCCTTGCCGTGAGATATTTGTTTCTATTTTTGATTCCCTTGTCGGGGATGTATTTGTTTCTATTGTTTATCTCTTGTCGGGATGTTGTTTTTTCTACGGTTTGGGTGAGAAAAGAGTGATAAAGCACGAAGGGTGATGTCGTGCACATTTACATTTATATTGATGCATATGGTAAGGATGAGAGATAAAGCATGAAGGGTGATGTCATGCACATTTTATATTATTCATATGGTGAGGAAGAGTGATAAAGCAAGACGGGTGATGTCGTGCACATTTACATTTATATTGATGCATATGGTGAGGAAGAGAGATAAAGCACGAAGGGTGATGTCGTACACATTTATATTATTCAAATGGTGAGGAAGAGTGATAAAGCACGAAGGGTTATGCCGTGCACATTTACATTTATATTGATTACATGGTGAGGATTGAGGGTTATAGCATGAAGGGTGATACCGTGCACTTTCTGTTTACTGTGTTTATTTGTTGTTGTCAATTCAAGTATTTTAACTATTTAGATTCTTTTACTGCTGTGATCCTTTGTGTTGGAACCGATAGTGTTATATATATATATATATATATATGTGTGTGTGTATGTATTTCAATACTTCAAATTTCAATAATTGTTATTTTTTTAATTCAATTAGTTTCTCAATTAAATTTCCTAAAACTGTCTGAGGTTGTATTTTACTTAAAAAGGAATCTCTACTAAGTTGTAATTTATTAAATACCAGGTTAACGGTAATAATTCATTTGATGTTGTATTTTAACTGAAAATGGTAATTTCTGTATTGAAATAATTTCTAAAAATAACTTCATCTTTTCTTGCTGAATTCCTAATTGGTTTATAAGTTGTACGCTACTTTATGTTATGTAAATGAGACTCTTTGAACTTTTTAATTTCATTGGTTATGGACCCTATATACTGAGTAACATGAGAAGGTTGTTGTGCATAGTGAGACAAAAATATGTGGGCACGAGGTGCCGGGTGTGCGAAAGGTTTGGAAGTTGAGGTTATGACATGAGACATCGAGTTCTGAGATGGCTGGAGTTGTGCACCAGAAATGATATGATTTATTGATTTGATACTGTCTTCCTTACTTGAGTTTATTCTACTTCTTTGTGTTCCAGTTATGTTAGTGTTGATTTACTTGGTTATCTTTCGTTTCCATCCGAGTTTCTTTTTTTATTATTATTTTGATTGTTTGTAGTTGATTTATCCCTGCTGTTGATATTACTTTGTTACCTCTATCTTGATATTGGTTATCATATCCTGTTTAATCTGTTTGACCAGTAGGTGTCCTGACTGTTCCTCGTCACTACCCCACCGAGGTTAGTCTTGATACTTACTGGGCACCGTTGTGGTGTACTCATACTACACTTCTGTATATTTTTGTGTACAGATCCAGGCAATGATTGATAGTAGCTGTGCGGATCGTCGCGGTGGAGACTCAAGGTAACCTGCTGCTGCATTCGCAGGCCCCGGAGTCACCTTCGTTTGTATTTACATTCCATTGGTTCCTTCTCGTTCTGGAACAGTGTTGTATTTATTTTTGTATAACTACTCTTAGAAAGGCTTATGACTTGTACCACCGTTTTTGGGAAATTGTGATTTGTTCAGAGTTATTTAATTTGAAGTTAGTAAATTTCAAGGTTATTTAAGTTAATGTTAGGCTTATCTAGTTTAGAGACTAGGTGCCATCACGACTCCTTCGGAGGGATTTTAGGGTCGTGACAATGACATGCGAGGATGGTTAGTTACGGATTTGGGAGAGTTCAGGTTGAAACCGGAACACTTGGTTTCTTAAGGTTGGCTTAAAAGGCCAAGTTTGACTTCGATCAATATTTTGAGTAAATGACCTCGGAATCGGGATTTGACGGTTCCAATAGGTTTGTATGATGATTTCGGACTTGAGCGTATGTTCGGATTGGGTTTTGGATGACCCAGAAGCATTTTGGCGCCTAATAAGTTGGTTTTTGAAGGTTTTAGAAGTTCTTTAAAATTTTATTTGGAGCGGGTTTTGGTGATATCGAGGTCCAAACGGAATTTCAAGACCAAGAATAATTCTGTAATGTCATTTAAGACTTGCACGAAAAAATTGGTGTCATTCCGAGTAGTTTAAGTATGTTTCGGCACATTGGAAGTAAATTGAAGAGCTTGAAGTTCTTAAGTTTGATTCAATTGGTTTTAGAGTGTGATTCTTAGTTTTAATGTTTTTTCGGGCTTTCCGAGAGTTTGAGAGACTCTGTTTTATGATTCCAAACTTGTTAGTATGTTCGGGCGGGGCCCCGAATGTCAATAGGACGAGGCTCGGACCAAGTTGGAAACTTGGAGTAAGAGCTGAACACCCCTGATCTGTCATAACTGCACCTGCGCTTGGCCAGCCGCAGGTGCGAGCTCGCAAATGCGATCCGAGCCTCGTAGAAGTGGCCTAGGGAGGGCAGCCCAGGTTTCACGTATGCGGCCCATCATTTGCAGAAGCGGGTACTCGTCCGCAGATGCAGCGTCATCCGGCCCAGGCTATTTCCGCAGAAGCGGACTCTTATACGCAGAAGTGAGGGTGCAGGTGCGGAAATAGTTGGAGGCAGTGACCCTCATTTAAAACGGGCTTGGGCTATTTTTTATCATATTTTCTTCCACGCTTGGGCAATTGGAGAGCTTTTAAGGACGAAATTTTGACCTAGCTTTGTGAGGTAAGTATTCTCTACTTAATGTGAGTTTAATACATAGATTACGGGTAGATTTTAACATGAAATTGGTAGAAATAATGGGTTTAGATATAAAAAAAACCTAGGGTTTAATTAAAATGGGATTTTCTTTCCACAAAAATGATTATAAAACTTAGTAAAAATCATTTATTTATGTTTCTTAGGGTATGGGTAACAACTTTCTTCGAACATTTTCAGAATCCGGGCGCGTGGGCCCAGATGAATTTTAGGAATCTTGCATTTTGGGTGGGTAATCACTTAGATACAACAACAATCCAGTATAATCCCACTTAGCGGGGTCTGGGGAGGGTAATGTGTATGCAGACCTTACCCCTACCCTGGAGTAGAGAGGTTGTTTCCAAAATAGACCCCCGGTATCCTTCCCTCCAAGAATTTCCTACCTTTGCTCTTGGGGAGACTCGAAATCACAACCTCTCAGTTGGAAGTAGGGGTTGCTTACCATCATAGCAACCCCTCTTGTCAATATAAACTTTTGAACATATATTGATTAATTTTTACAATATCTGAATAGTTTTGGACTTCTTCGGCTCCGATTTGAGGGTTTGAGCGCATTCTTGAATTTGGAAGTAGGCCTTGCGACGAGGTAAGACTCCTTTCTAACCTTGTAAGTCGTAATTAACCCTATAAGTGAATTAAATAAATGTGTGTATCTATTTGTGGGAGCTACGTATGTACGAGGTGACGAGAGTCCGTACGTAACTACTATTATGTTATTGTATGGGTAGTTTGGGATCCGTATCATGCTTTACCTTAAATGTTTGCGCCCTTACTTGCTAATTCAATTTGGAACTTGATAAAAGAAGTGTAAAACGTTAAATTCACTTACTTGAAGGATTTAATGGAATGCTTGACTATAAATGTAAAATTTGTGTTTCCTTTGAAAATAAATTGCTATTTGTGGATCAGGCCAAATGCCTCAGTAGTAAATAGATGCATCTATGGTTCGCGTCATTCGGCCCTCCGGCAGTGCACATCTTAAATATTATGTTGGATCGGGCAGTACAACCGCGATATAATTTGTGCATGATAATTCTTTGGAACTCTCCATGATTGAAATTGCTTAAATGTCTTGAAATGTAAGTTGTTAAATGATATAACTGAATTTGAAATTTATATTTGTGAAAGAAAAACTTATCATTTCCAACTATTGAGCTTTCAGTATTATTCATGAAATCCATGCTTAGTATAACATTTTAATTATATTATTGTTAGCCCATAGTAAGTGTCAAAGTCGACCCCTCGTTACTACTTCTTCGAGGTTAGACTGGATACTTACTAGGTACATGTTGTTTATGTACTCATACTACACTTCTGTACTTAATTGTATAGGACCTGAGGTAGGTCCATCTAGTTACCCATCAGGCGGGCATAGTTGATCCCCACCTCGAGACTTGACGGTAAGCTGCCTTCCGAGCCGTTCTGCAATAGCCGGAGTCTCCCTTATGTTTTAATTTTCTATCTATTTCCTTTCAGATAGTAGGCTAGCATTCTTTTGTATATTCTACTAGATTTCCCAAATACTTGTGACACCAGTTCTTAGCACACATACTAGTAGACTTATGATTTTGGGTTTGCTTACATGATTTTGATTTTTACTTACAGCTTCCATTTATTTATGTTACACTTGCAAATTTCTAAATCTTTTTAACAAATAAGGATATGTTACCACTTAATAATTTATTTAAATGGAAAACTACTAGTTGATCAGTGTTGGCTTGCCTAACGGCGGTATTGGGTGACATCACGACCAATAATAGAATTGGATCGTGACAACATGGTATCAAAGTACTAGGTTCACGTAGGTCTCACAAGTCATGGGCAGACCTAATAGAGTCTTGCGGATAGGTACAGAGATGTCTGTACTTATCTTCGAGAGGCTATGGGGTGTTAGGAAACTACTCTTTATTCATCTTCCATCATGCAGTTGATGGTGTACTAATTTCTCTCTCTTATTCTCTCACAGATAGCGAGAACGCGTGCAATAGACATTTCGAACCCAGTAGACTCAGCCACATTCCAGGCGGGAGGGGGAGCACATACCCCTACTACTCAGGCTCTTGGGCATGCAGCTGTAGTATATCAGACTCCAGGTACACTACCCGTGGGTGGAGCCCAGCCAGTTGCAGCGGTTGTACCTGAGCCTAGACCAGTTGCGGACAGCGAGCCGTAGAAACTATTGGACAGATAGACTAGGCTACACCCTCCTATCTTCGGAGCTGAGATACATGAGGATCCCCAGGACTTCATTAATCGGTGTGTGCACAGACTGTATAATATGAGGATATTAGAGCCTCATAGAGTGGATTTCACTACTTTCCAGCTGGAGGTCAGGGCCCATAAATGGTGGCAATCTTATTTTTTTGGCAGACCAGCGAGTTCTCCTCCCATGACTTGGGGCAGTTCACACAGTTTTTCTTGGATAGATATATTCCACCCTCCAAGAGGGAAGAGTTGCGGTATCAGTTTGAGAAGCTCGATCAGGGTCAGATGTTAGTGACCGATTATGAGGCGAGGTTTTCTAAGTTGTCCCGTCATGCACTTATGATACTTCCAACTGACGCAAAGAGAGTGCAAAGGTTTGTTAGGGGGTTGGACTCCGTTATTAGGGTTAATATGGTCCGGAAGGTTGAGATGGGGACTTCTTATCAGTTGGTAGTGGAGATTTCTCGGAAGATTGAGGGCTGCCATTAGAGGGGTAGAGAGAAGATGTAGCAGGACAAGAGGACCCATTTCTCTGGAGAGTTTAGACGTGCCCCGGCTAAGGTCAGAGGTCAATTTGGGAGGGGTCAGCCTAGCAGGCCCACATATTTAGCACCACCACCTCCTAGGGGTGCTCCGGTGTGACCCTATTTCAGCGCCACACCATAGAGTTCTTACCGCCCACCAGCCATCCAGGGTTCTTCCTGTGGGTATTCAGGCCACTAGGGTTCTTCCAGCTCCTATTCAGTGCCATAACGAGAGTCCATACCACCTACCAGCTATTCAGGCTTCTTCCAGTGGATCTTCAGGCCATCAAGGTTAGACTTCAGGACAGCAGATCACCGCACTGAGGGGTTGTTTCAAGTGCGGAGATCTCAGTCACATGAGGAGGTTCTGCCCCAGGCTTCAGGGCAAGGCAATGTAGCAGGCTAGTAGCCCATGATTACAGAACCGGTTGTCTGGCTGCCCAGAGGCGGAGGGTAGGCTGGTAGGGGCCATCTTAGAGGTGGAGGCCAGGCAGGGGGAGGCTAGTCATCTATTTCTCAATTAGTTGGAAGCCAGCCAGCTGGTGCTCCAACTAAATTCTATACTTTTCTGGCCAGACCAGATGCATTGGCTTCGGATGCCGTGATCACAGGTATTATTTTCATCTGTGGTAGGGATGCTTTAGTATTATTTGATCCAGGGTCTACCTATTCATATGTATCATCTCTGTTTGCTTATTTCCTTATATTCCTCGTGAGTCCTTGGGTACTCTTATTTAATAGTCCACTCATGCGGGCGATTATGTGGTTGTGGATCAATTCTATTGGTCCTGTGTGGTCACATTCTGTGATTACGAGACTAGAGCGGACCTTCTTTTTCTTTATGTGACTGACTTTAAGGTCATCCTGGGCATGGAAAAGTTGTCCCCATATCACGCCATCCTTGGCTGCCATACCAAGACTATTACTTTAGCGATGCTAGAGTTATTGAGATTGGGGTAGAATGGTTCCTCCGTTAGTAGTGCGAGTCAGGTCATCTCTTTTTTGAAGGCTCGACATATGGTTGAGAAGGGTTGTCTGGATTATCTAGCTTATGTTCGGGACGCTACCACAGATTCTCCGACGATTGATTCAGTGCTAGTAGTCCAAGAATTTTACCGATGTGTTTCCTTCTGACTTTCTAGGTATACCAACGAATCGTGATATTAATTTTTTTATTGATTTGGCTCCAGTTACCCAGCCTATATCTATCCCACGGCACCGCATGGCTTCGAAAGAGTAGAAGAAGCAGCTTGAGGAGTTGTTAGCAAAGGGGTTTGTGAGACCAAATGTATCCCCTTGGGGTGCACCAGTGTTATTTGTGAAGAAGAAAAATGGGACTATGCGAATTTGCATCGATTACCGCAAGTTGGAGAAAGTTACCATCAAGAATAAGTACCCGTTGCCGCACATTGATGATTTGTTTGACCAGTTGCAGGATGCTAAGGTGTTCTCTAAGATCGACTTGAGATCAGGGTATCATCAGTTGAAGATTTGGTACTCGGGTGTTCCGAAGACTACTTTTCGTACTAGATATGGCCATTATGAGTTTCTGGTGATGTCCTTCAGCTTGGCTAATACCCCAATGGCATTTATGGATTTGATGAACAGGGTGTTTAGGCCTTATATTGATTCGTTAATCATTCTCTTCACTGATGACATTTTGATCTACTCACGTAGCTTGGGGGAGCACGAGCAGCATTTGAGAGTGGTGCTTCAGGCCTTGAGGTAATAGAAGTTGTATGCTAAGTTCTCCAAGTGCGAGTTTTAGCTAGAGTCTGTGGCATTCTTAAGGCATGTTGTATCAAGTAAGGGTATTAAGGTTGATCGCAAGATGATTGAGGCAGTTCAGAGTTGGCATCGTCCCACTTTGGTGACTGAGATCAGGAGTTTCTTGGGGTTAGCAGGTTATTATCGCGGTTTTGTGCAGGGTTTTCATCCATTGTAGCACCTCTGACTAGATTGACCCAAAAGAGTGCTCCGTTCGATTGATTCGATGATTGTTAGGCGAGCTTTCAGAAGCTCAAGACAGCTTTGACCACAACATCGGTTCTAGTGTTGCCTTCTAGTTCGGGGATGTATATGGTGTATTGTGATGCTTCACGCGTTGGCTTGAGGTGTGTATTGATGCTGGAGGGGCAACTTATTGTATATGCTTCCTGTTAGCTGAAGATTCATGAGAAGAATTACCCTGTGCACAACCTAGAGTTAGCCGCGATTATTCATGCTCTTAAGATCTGGAGGCATTATCTTTAGGGGGTGTCATGTGAGGTTTACACTGATCATCGCAGCTTACAGTATTTGTTCAAGCAAAGGGATCTCAATTTGAGGCAGTGTAGATGGCTTGAGTTACTGAAGGATTATGACATCACCATTCTTCATCATCCGGGAAGGGAAAATGTGGTCACGCATGCCTTAAGTAGGAAGGCAGAGAGTATGGTTAGCTTGGCATTCATTTCAGTAGAGGAGAGGCCACTAGCTTTGGACATTCAGTCCTTGGCTAACAAACTTGTGAGGTTGAACATTTCAGAGCCCAGTCAAGTTCTTGCATGTGTTTGATCAGTCTTCACTATTGGAGCAGATCAAGGATGGACAGTTTGACGATCCGAACTTGGAAGTCCTCAAAGAGATAGTACTACAGGGTGGTGCCAAGGAGATTTCTATGGGCATGGATGGTTTTCTACGACTCCAAGGTCGTCTATGTTTTCCTAATGTTGATGGCTTGAGGGACAGGATTCTAGAGGAGGCACACATTTCTCGGTATTCCATTCATCCAAGTGCTACGAAAATGTATCGTGACTCGAGATATCATTATTGGTAGCAGCGGATGAAGAAAGACATAGTGGAGTATGTAGCTAGGTGCCTAAATTGCTAGCAGGTCAAGTATGAGCACTAGAGGCCAGGTGGCCTACTTCAGCAGATGACTATACTTGAGTGGAAATGGGAGCGCATTACTATGGACTTTGGAGTTGGGTTTCCGCGGACCTTGCAGAAGTTTGATGCAGTTTGGGTCATTGTCGATAGATTGACCAAGTCGGCACACTTTATTCCGGCTGTGACTACATATACTTTAGAGAGGTTGGCCTAGATTTATATTCAGAAGATAGTTTGGTTGCATGGTATGCCTATTTCCATCATATCAGATAAAGTCCCTCAGTTTACTTCACATTTCTAGAGAGTCGTACAGAGTGATTTGGGGACCAATGTAGAGCTCAGCATAGCATTTCATCCACAGACTGACGGGCAGTCGGAGCAGACAGTTCAGATCCTAGAGGACATGATCAAGGCATGTGTGATTGGCTTTAGAGGGTAGTGGGATCGATTCTTACCCTTGGTCGAGTTTGCATACAACAACGTTTATCAGTCTAGCATCGAGGTGGCTCCATTTGAGGCTTAATATGGTCGGTGATGTCATTCTCCCATCGGGTGCTTTGAGCTCAGCGAGACTAAGTTATATGGTACTGATTTGTTGAAGGATGCCTTGGAAAAGGTAAAGTTGATCCAGGAGCAACTTCGCACAGCACAGTCTAGACAGAAGAGTTACACGGATCAGAAGGTACGTGATGTATCATTTATGGTCAGCTAGAATGTTCTCTTGAAAGTCTCGCCGATAAAGGGTATTATGAGATTCGGGAAGAAGGAAAAACTAAGCCTCAGTTTTATAAGCCTATTTGACGTGTTATGGCGAGTTGGGGAGGTTGTTTATGAGCTTGCTTTACCTCCCAGCCCATCAGGAGTTCATCTGGTTTTTCATGAGTCCATGCTCCGGAGGAATCACGCTGACTTGTCACATGTGTTAGACTTTAGCACTATTCAGCAAGATAAGAGCTTGGGTTATGAGGAGGAGCCAGTTGCCATTATTGCTAGACAGGATTGCCAGTTGAGGTCCAAGAGGATTTCTGCGGTAAATGTTCATTGGTAGGGCCAACCAGTCGAGGAGGCGACCTGGGAGATAGAGAAGGACATGCGGAGTAGATATCCACACTTATTCAGCACTTCAGGTATGAATCTAAACTCATTCAAGGACAAACATTTATTTAAGAGGTGGAGAATGTAACGATCGGATCGATCATTTTGCTCTCTAGAACCCCGTTCCCCTAAATGAGACTTCTCGTACTTGTTTTTATTGATTTATGATGTGTGATAATGGTTACTTCAGGATTTGGAAGAGTTTGTGTTGAAACCGGAACACTTGGTTCCTTAAGGTTGGCTAAAAAGGCCAAGTTGGACTTCACTTAAAATTTTGAGTCCTCAAAATCGGGATTTGATGGTTCCAATATGTTTGTATGATGATTTCAAACTCGGGCGTATGTTCGAATCGGGTTTTGGACGACCCGGGAGCGTTTCGGCGCCTAATAATGAAAGTTGGTTTTTGAAGGTTTTAGAAGTTATTTAAAATTTGATTTGGAGCAGATTTTGGTGATATCGAGGTCCAAACAGAGTTCGGAGATCGATAATAGTTCCGTAATGTCATTTAAGACTTGCACGCAAAATTTAGTGTTATTCCGAGTAGTTTAAGTACGTTTTGGCACATTGAAAGTAAATTGAAGAACTTGAAGTTCTTAAGTTTTATTCAATTGGTTTTAGGGTGTGATTCTTAGTTTTAATGTTGTTTTTGGTGTTCCAAGAGTTCGAGCGAGTCCATTTTATGATTCCAAACTTGTTGGTATATTCGGGCGGGTCCCAAATCTGACGAGGCTCGGACCATGTTGGAAACTTGGAGCAAGAGCTGAAGCTCCCCAGATCTGTCATAACCGCACCTGCGCTTGGCCAGCCGCAGGTGCGAGCCAAGCCTCGCAAAAGCGGTGTAGGAAGGAAGTCCATGGTTCGTGTCGTTCGACCCTCCGGTAGTGCACAGTTTAAATATTATACTGGATCGGACCATACGACCTCGGCTTTATCAGCGCATGATAATTCTTTGGAACTCTCCATGATCTAAATTGTATAACTCTCTTAAAATATAAGTTGTTAAATGATATAACTGAATTTGAAATTTATATTTGTGAAAGAAGAACTTATCATTTCATGTTATTGAGATTTCAGTATTATTTATGAAATCCATGCTTAGTATAACATTTTAATTATATTATTGTTATCCCATAGTAAGTACCAAAGTCGACCCCTCATCACTACTTCTTCGAGGTTAGACTGGATACTTACTGGGTACATATTTTTTATGTACTTATATTACATTTATGTACTTAATTGTACAGGACCTGAGACAGGTGCATCTAGCTACTCGTCTTGTGCGCATAGTTGATCCCCACCTCGAGACTTCATGGTGAGCTGCCTTCCGAGCCGTTCTGCAGCAGTTGGAGTCTCCCTTATGTTTTACTTTTCTGTCTATTTCCTTTCAGATAGTAGGCTAGTATTCTTTTGTATATTCTACTAGATTTCCCAAATATTTGTGACATCAGGTCTTGGCACACACACTAGTAGATTTATGATTTTGGGTTTGCTTACATGATTTCGATTTGTACTTACTGCTTCCTTTTATTTATGTTGCACTTGCAAATTTCTGTTTTTAACAAATAAGGAGACGTTACCACTTAATAATTTATTTAAATAAAAACCACTAGTTGATCAGTGTTGGCTTACCTAACGGTGGTATTGAGCGCCATCACGACCTATAATGGAATTGGGTAGTGACAAAATCGGTCCAAAGCACCTTCAATCTTTCTCAAATTTTGTATATTTCTTCATTCATGTGTTTTTAATATATACCAACCATATTCATTGAAAAAAACAGCCTTTTTGCCTAGGTGTTTGAATGAGGCATATCATTCATAAGGATTTTTAACTCAACCAGTCTATATCATTTTAATTTTTCTTAAATTTTGTACATTATCTCATCTACGTGTTTCAACGAATTCCAACTATATCCATTAAAAAAAAAATTTTGCCTATATTTTTTAAATAATGTATATCCTTGATAATTTTTTTGGTTAGTTTTGGTAACATAATTTAATGGCTAATTATTGGTAAGTAGTATTTATTGTGAGCACGTGATTTTTGCCCTATGAGAATTACTCCTAAAAATTCAAAATAAAATAATTTTTGCGTTGTTTGCAACTTTGTGGATTTTGTCGTATTTCTCTTTTATTGTTTGCATTTGTCTGTGCATGTTTATTTATTAAATTAATAAAAAATACAAAAAAATATGTTGCATTTGCATTTAGAATTTAATTTTACAATCAGGATTAATTAAGTAAGTTGTTTTACAAAAAAAAATAATGTACTTTGCATTTTTAGTGTTTAATGTCAAAATTGTGTGATTTTTCTTTTTAATTTGGTATTTAATTATTTGTGATAATAATTACTTAGAGTTAATTAGTATTTGTGATAGGTTAATTTTGGTTTTATAATTTAATTTAGGATTTTAGTTTTTAATTTTTTTGAAAAGGAAAAAAAGAAATTAGGAAGAAAACGGGAAATGAAGAAAAGGAATTTGGGCCAAAACAGTCAAAATCCAAACAAAACCCGGACAAAACCCAGGCCCAAACCAAACTAGCCCCACACCCGGTCCAAACCCTCAACTCCTGAGACGCTCAAAACGACGTAGTATGGTGAGGATACTACGTCGTTTCCCATCAACCAATCTCAACCATTCTTTCCTTGCCCATCCAACGGTCCACGATCCTCCTCATCACCCGTTTACCCATCTCCCGACCTGTTCAAACGAGACCGACCCAGCCCCTGTAGTGTCTAAACGACACCGTTCTTCTTAAGTGGTCGATCCAGGCCATTGATCTCAGTTGATCTAATGGCCTAGATTCGTCCACCCCTCCCGTATATAAGTTCCCAAACATACCTCGCCCCCCTTAGAACCCCTCCCCCCTCCTTCGTCTCTAAACATCAGAGACCAAAACATCCCCAAACCCTAACCAGCCGCCACCCCTCTCCACCGCCCTAAACCCAGTGGTCATTTCTCCGTTCACCACCAAATTAACACCCTAGCCTCGCCTCAACCTCCCCATTCCAAATATCCAAACCATTTCCCTCGAATCTTGTCCAGGCTTCTTAAATCTTAAATCTAAGAAGGTTGGTTGAACCCTAGCTTACCCAATCAGTCCTAAATTGACACCCTAGAACCACCTTGACATTCTCATGCCTGACTAGTCATCGTCTTCCCCCAAATGGAGCTAAAACTTCTCGAATCCCAAATCAAGCTTGAGCCCTAAAATTGCAGAAAAACTATGGATTCATCAGCGGTTGAGACTACAGTGGGTCTTGACATTATGTTTTCGTTTGAAAACACATGGCTAACATCCCCTGTGTTCAAAATCGAAAGGGTCAGCCTAGAGTCGAGTCTGGTCAGGTAAGTCTTCATCTGGTTTTCGGTCAATTTGGTCATTTCTTTTCCTTTTCTTCTTCTTCTTCTTCTTCTTCTTCTTCTTCTTCTTCTTCTTCTTCTTCTTCTTCTTCTTCTTCTTCTTCTTATAGTTTAGTTCAAATTAGCATTAGGTTTTATGTAGAACTGTTAACGGTTTGATTAGTCGATTTAGTTCATACTATGTTTGTATATAATCAGTCTTGCAAACGATTTAAATGCTCGAACCATTTAAGTATCATTTGTTTTGTTTTAAAAAAAAAAAGAAGACTGAAATGGTCCAATTTTAAGATTTGAAATCTTTCTGTTGTTTCTGTGTGTTTGTTCAATGGCCCAGAATAATGTGATGTTACTTAATAGCTAGTCTTAAGGGATTTTAATAATGGGGAAGGGGTAATGCACCATTAGAATACTAAATTAACAACTAAAAATGGCAGTAAGACTGACACATTTGTTTTAAATCACCTTTAAGAGCTGGAAATTAGAAAGAACATGGGAGTAATAATAAAAAGGGGTTAAGGGAAGGTATGTGCAAAGGGGGACACAGCCTGGAAAAGAATAGGGCATGGGTTAATGATAAAAGGTTCAGAAAATAGCATGGGGATTTAATTAAAAATTGAAGAGGCAGTAATACTGACACTCAGAAACAAGCATGGGTTAATGACAAAAGGTTAGAGGATGCATGTGCTAAGGGAATATACAGGCTGAAAAGTGAAAGGTTTGAATAAAAAGGGACTAGTTCTGGTCTTTAAATACAGAGATACACATTGAGAGAAGGGGCAGACATTCATGAGACCTTAGAGACCTAAAAAGAGGAAGTGAGAGCCTAAAGAGAGAGCTTAAGAGGAGTATGAAAAGAGAGAGATTAACGGAGAACATATACACACTTAATATATATTCTAATATACACTCAGGGATAGAGAAAATACTGAGAGATTTGGTCATAAAATTGAGAAAGAAAGGTAGCGAGCATTTGATAAAAATACACCGATATAAACAGAGAGAATTTAATAACTCCAGGAACAGAAGTCCAGAACATTGGATACTGTTCCATTAGAGCTTTTGAATAATCTTTCAGTTCACTTATCAATCTAAAATACTTTGAGTAGTTTGAGACTGTGTTTTATATCTGTTTGGTTAAATGTATATTGGGGTTGGATTTTGGTCTATTGAACTACATTCTCTGGCTTGAGGTTGATTGGTTTTGGTTTTTTTGAGTTTGGACTATTTGGTTGCTGGATTTTGAAGTGTTTCTTCTAGTCTATTTGCATCATTTTCAGGTTGGAGAAGTTGGTTGTTTACTGCTGATTCTGTTGCTGTTGTTTGTTGATCCCTCACATCTTTTCCTTTTCAATTCCAGGTACCCATCTTTAAAATCTCTAGCTGTTTAAAATGGGATAATGGAAATTGTAGTTGTTTGAAGCCATGTGAATAAATTATGATTTTTCTTAGAATTATTGATGTCAGTTATTATTTAGAATCTTAAACTCAACACTAAAGTGTAATGATTTTTGGCTTAAATGGTTCATTATGGTGCAGTAATAGTATGTCCGTTGTTAACCAATAGTCTATCAAATTTTATTTAAACATTCTAGGGATTCTGTATAAGGACTTTTGAACTCATTTATCCTATTTGGTAGTGTTAGCTTTAGTATAATAGGTTATCATGTTAGCCTAGATGTTAAACTTGGAGTATTATATGAGTCTAAAAATGATTTCAATATCATTGTGCATACTTGACGTTTGAATTAATTCATAGTCTTAGTACTAAATTCCCATGATTTAGATTCGAAATCCTAAAGTCATAATTTTGAATCGGTTTAGGCTTATACTTCAATTGTTCATTTTCTTTAATTCGTTATACTAGCTACTGTTGTTTTGCCCAATGTTCAAGTCTTAATGTATTTAAAGTTCAATAATTTATGAAGTTTCCTGACCAATTCCTGTAGTTGTCCCTAATGGTTTGTTTGAGCTTCAATCACGGTGTTGTCTAAGTGATAATTCACTTTGGCCCAAAACGTATCGGTTGAATCGTATGTTGGGCCATCATCTTTGGCCCAAATACAACTATAGAGCTCTATGAAGCCATACTGCCGAGCAGGGTTTCAACTGGAGCACATCAGCCTTACGGTTGAGCATGCATCAACGACCAATCGAACCAGGCCCTATTTATTGGGCCCTCCGTTCTGTTTTGGGGTGTCGGTACGGTCCTTTTGCTTAGAATAATTAATCCTTCTTTGTATGATCCATTAGTTATTTTAAATAAGACCTTCAATCGCATTTAGCTTTAACAAACTAAGCCTGTTAATTAGAAAGGATGTGCCATATTATATAACGCAAGTAATTGCGGCCCTCCGAATCTAGTACCCTTTCAAAATAAAATGGAGATGAGTCACGCCAAATAAAGTCACAACCGCATGGCCCTCGCGTTATCTAAATTTGAATTGATCCTTAGAAATCGAGGTGTGCCATTTAGAAAATTTTCGTGGCCTTCGCAAAGTTACAAATACGTAGTTGCTTTAGGCGCGTAATTTTAATAATTTACTTCTTAAAACTGGGTGCCCATTTCATGTGACCCAAATCCAAATCCCAAAACGTCGAATAAAAAGTGTTCCGTATTGTCGGTTCATTTCATGTGACGCAAGCCAAAGATATGTTTTAAACGACGTTCAATATTTTTTAAAAATTAATTAAAAGCGGTAAAAGGTTTAAAATTGCACATAGGTTAAAACTGTATTAAAATCAGATAATTAAGCCGGATATAATAATTGAGCGACCGTGCTAGAACTACGGAACTCGGGAATGCCTAACACCTTCTCCCGGGTTAACAGAATTCCTTATCCAGATTTCTGGTTCGCGGACTGTTAAACAGAGTCAAACTTTTTCCTCGATTCGGGATTCAAACCCGTGACTTGGGACACCATAAATCTCCCAAGTGGCGACTCTGAATCTTCAAATAATGAATACCGTTTCGATTGTACTCTAATTGGAAAAACTCCCTTTATTATGCCCCTTTCGGGGTGTAGGTGAAAAAGGAGGTGTGACAGCTCTGGCGACTCTACTGGGGATGGTTGACCCAGAACCACTGGTTCAGGATTCAAGAATTCAAGCTTGGAATAATTTTTGTATTTGGCTTTTCTTATTATCTGATATTTTTACATGTTGGGCTTAATGTGCAAAATGATGCTTTTTGAAAAATAGTTTTCCTGTTTTCAAGCAAAGAATTTTCTATTTTCCTTTTTGAAAAATAGGTGATTTTATTTCTGCCAAGTCCGACAGAACTACGTAAGTTTGATTCTCACCGGATGTAGGATATGTAGGCAACTCATATCGGGTTCAACTATTTTGAAAAATAGTAAATTTAGGAGTAAATAAATGTTGTTGTTTTTGCCGTGAGTAAGGTAATGTCATTCTTGGGTAAAATAGCCAAACGCCTACAAAAGGGCGCTAGAGGGCTGTTTTGCAAGAACAGCTACCTATAGTCATTTCTTAAAAATATTTTTTCGATTAGCAAACACAGCCTTTAAATCTTCTTCAAGTGCTGAAAGGCCGTATTGACAAGATCGGACATTTTTATGAAATTTTTGAGAAAACAGTGATGATTTATCAGTCAGAGTTTGTTAATTTCTTCTAAGTCTGTCAAGTGTTGTGATGAAAGCAATTGGTTTTCATGAAAAATTAAAAAAAATCCATAAAATATCTTACAACTTAATTTTATAGCCGGCCAGAACTACGCCCGGTCTGATTCATGCAGGATCATGATACGTAGGCAATCTCTATAGGATTCGACCACCACCAACATAAAAATAAAAAAATAATAAATGAGAATTTTTTTTAAAAAAAAAAAGAATGGGAGAGGAATCATAAACAGGAACAGCCGGAATGATACAAGCAATCCAATGAATACATGATAGAAATGATTAACTGCTTAGGTGCATTGTATCTTTAATGTTATATTTTACTATTAAATGCCCTAACGCTCACGGGATGAACCCACTTTGTTCCCTTTTGACATCTTCGTACCAGAAGGGTGGTTGGTTTGTGATTACCGAAGTAGTAACTCCTCTCCACAACATAAAGCCAAAAGTCAATGGCGGATAACAACGAAATTGGGTTGATTGATACCGGTGCCCAAAAGCAGTTGGTTGAACAGAACACTGGTTTGGCTGATGAGGTGAAGATGTTAAGACGACACATGGCTAACATGTATCAGGCTTGGATGACTGGAAAGGCACCACCCCTGCCACCACCTAGCTTCCTGGATGCCACCCTTACCCAAGCTCCAGACACAATGCTATATGATCCTCCATACTCTCCAGATCCACCCGCTTATCTCCAAGCTCGTGATACCCAATATTACCCCTCAAAGGTTGCCCACAAGGTTCCCTACTCATACAAACAAGGTATGTGGGATGAGCCACATGTTGAGAATGAAAGGTTCAGAGGAAGAGAAGGGAAAGATAGGATACCCAGGAGGCTGAAAGGCATAGCACAATCCTTAAAGAACAAAGTGTAGCATATCTTACAAAGAATTGTCTTTGTCCCCTGACGTTCGCCTGCCCGCGGGGTTCAAAGTGCCCCAGTTTAACTTGTATGATGGGTATGGAGATCCGGTAGCACACCTGAGGGTTTATTGTAGTGAAATGAGAAGTGTTGGAGAGAAAGGTGACTTGTTGCTAGCCTATTTTGGTAAGAGCTTGACGGGTGCAGCTTTCGAATGGTATAATCGTCAAGATGTCGGTAAGTGGCCTACATTGGGTGACATGGCTCAAGATTTAGTGCTACGCTTTCAATACAAATCAAGCGTTACCCCAGACCTCTCCTCCCTATCTAAAATGGAAAAGAAGCCGGAGGAAAGCTTTAGAGAATTTATGCTCAGATGGAGGAAGCAGGTTGCTCGAGTCAATACCCCAATTGATGAAGAAGAAATAGTTGAGCTTTTCCTAAAAGCCCAAGGGCCCACTTACTTCAGCCACTTGATCCCGGCATTGGGTAAGCCTTTTAGTGATATGATAAAAATGGGGGAGATGGTAGAAGAAGTAATCAAGTCAGGCAAAATCATGAGTCATTCGAAAGACAATCAGAACAACCTAGTAAGATTGGGTGGAAGAAAAAGAAACAGAGAAGATGATCCGACCCTTGATTGACCATTCCAACCTCGCCCTCGCACCCGTGAATATCCTTGTGCACCAGATGATCCTCCCCAATGCTACTTCTCTTCACAGAACTCCCAAAGTCGTACATCACTTTTCCAGTACCCAGCTCCACAAAATGCTTATCTATTCCCACGAGCCTACCGCAAACCCCCTGGATCGGGTTTTCAGCCCAATCAAGCCGTTAAGAATGAGAGGTTACAGAAAAAAACCTACACTCCATTGGGAGAGTCATATGCCAGTCCATTCCAAAGGCTAAGGAAATTGGACATGTTGAAGCCAATCCAGATAAGAATGCCAAAACCTCTTCCAATAAAGTTTGATTTTTCTCAAAGGTGCGCATATTGCTTAGATGCCCCGGGGCATGACATAGAAAGTGTTGGAATCTGAAGAGTGCGATTCAGAAGCATATTGAGGCACGAGACATTGTCTTGCAAAATCCGGATGCAGCAGACAATAGCCAAAGTGTCACAACCCAAACCCGGTCGTGATGGCGCCCAACCCTAAAGCTAGGCAATCCTGACCAACAATCACTCCCAAATCAACAATAAATTTCAAAGGCGACAATTTAAGGACAATATAATAGTTTTAGAATAATAATCCAATATTTATAGAAGAAAAATGCTCAGGAATACGAAGTCTGATAAAAATACTCCCAAAAGATCTAGGGTCACGAGTCTAGAGCCTCTAAAACAAACTGGATAACAATATCTGAACGAAAATACACAATTATGGGAATGTATATATGAATAAAACTGAAATAAGAAGACTAGTCAGGTCCTGCGAATGTCAAGCAGCTACCTCAACAACTCTGATAAGCTCTGGAGACAACGACTGCTCAGCTAAGCCTCTGGTGCACCTGAATCTGCACACAAGGTGCAGGGAGTAGGGGTGAGTACTACCAACTCAGTGAGTAATAAGCATATAAAATGGCTGAAGATAAAAAATCCACGAAATGCCACAAAGCAAAGCTAAAACTAACAGTCTGACACCTTACTACGAACCAACAGTAAAGCAACATCAAGTATATCAGTCAAGTATAATGCAAGGATGCAATGCAATGCACATGAAAATGCTGTGGCGTACAGCCTAATCCATTTAACGTCGACGACGCTCACTGGGGGTGTGTACAGACTTCGGAGGGACTCCTTCAGCCCAAGCGCGATATAATCATAACATTCGCTGTGGTGTGCAGCCCGATCCATACTCAGTCCATAATATGCATATGAGTCATGTAACAGATTCAATTAATTTCCCAATTTCCAATTTATTAAGAAGAATATACTTTAGTTTTTTTTTAACTTCCAGAAAAGTGACTTAGCATTTCATAACAGTGATTAAACACAGGACTGAGATCAATGATTATACAAAGCATGTTATCACAATGATACTCATACTCTAAGGATGCTACAGATCGGCACAAGGCCCCAAACATG
>MU737252.1:16023-28822 GCA_026770625.1 Nicotiana glauca | reverse complement strand
CAATTTCTACCCAATTTCATGAATTTGAGTGTTGATTCTTCCATAAAATGGTGTTTTCTAGTCAAGAGACTTACCTCCAATCAATATCCGTTGAAAACCCTCTTCAAACAGCTCAAAAAGCTCTCTTGGTGGAGTAAAAATGGTGGAAATATTAAGTGGGTTGCGGATGAATTAACCCTTAAAACATTCTGTCCGCCCAGGTATTCCTCTATGCGATCGCATCCACCCCATTGCGATCGCATAGGACAAAGTCCAGACCCCCTAAATTCCTCTTATGCGATCGCAGGAAACCCCTTGCGATCGCAGAGCTTTGCGTCCTCCTACTACGCAATCGCATACACATCTACGCGACCGCACTGAATCATCCCCCATACCTATGCGATCGCAGACCCCCTCATGCGATCGCATAGAGAAAGTCTGAGCACCCCCTCCAGGACTTCTACGCGATCGCATCCAGACCTACGCGATCTCATAGAGTAAAATTCCTCTGCAAATTTTCTGCTGCACTTTTCATGTTCAAAGTTCCCCGTTACCCATCCTAAATCATCCAGAGGCCCTCAGGACCTCAACCAAATGCACAGATATGTTCTCTTACTTCATTCAAACTTGCTCTTAACATAAAAACACTATCATAAACATCAAAATCATCGAATTACTACGGATTCAAGCCTAAGTTAAACTAAAACTTTCAAAATGCGCATTCAATCAAAAACCCGACCAAACAACGTCCGAATGACCTGAAAATTTGTAGACATATCCAAAATCACCTAACGAAGCTACTGCAACTCTCAGAATTCTATTCCGACCCTCGGATCAAAATCTCACCTATCAACCGTAATTCGCCAAAATCCAACCTTAGTCAATTCAAGCCTAATTCTACACTGGACCTCCAAATTCAATTCTGATTGCGCTCCTAAGTCACAAATCATCCCCCAAAACTAGTCGAATTATCAGAAATCCATTCCGAGCCTTCTAACTCATAAGTCAACATTCAGTTGACTTTTTCAAACTAACCTTCTCATAAAGAGACTTATTGTCTCATTTCTAACCGAACTCTATTCGAATTACTTCAAATTCTTCAAACGCATATAATAAAACATATAGAAGCATAAAATGGGGAAAACGGGGCGGTAACTCCCGTAACAACGAGTCGGGTCGTTACACAAAGTCCATCACTTGTGCATAATGAGACACATACAGTGGGTAGGGTTTATCTTGAAAAGAAATGTGAGAATTCTTCTGGGAGCCTCGGAGGTCCATATGCTACTAAGATTTTAGCGCTATCAAAGGTTGATCTCAAGAAAGAGCAAGCACAGAGAACCCAAAAGCAATTTGTTAAGAACAACGTGATGGAGACTTGTGAAAGTCCTGGTATTGTTGATGCAAAAGTCAGTGACTAAGCTACTAAGTTTGGTGATTGGAAAGATGCTTCATCCTTTGGCTAGCCACGGAGGAGTTTTTGGTGGCTTATTTTGTTGTCATTTCTATTGTCTAGGTTATTGTCTTGTAAATCAAACCCTTCTATCTTTTTATTTTTTGCCCAGCTCCTTTGGTCTTAGTATCTCATTTAGTGTTGTCTAGGTTTGTTCTAAGGGTTGTACCCCAGTTTATTGTGCTTGTTTAGTTGTACAAACTCTTTTCCCCATCTGTCTAAAGCAATTCTCTATTTTCTGTTATTTCTAGTCATCTTCTTTTGTTTAGTTCTCTCCTCTTTACAGTTCTTTTTACGCTGGTTCTAGTGACATGACACGCACGTATAGTTCTAGGCCTAATCTTAGATGTTAATCATAAAGCAATTGGGAAGATGATAGGGGCACTTGAGGGAAATAAGAACAGATTGAGCCCGAACCCTGTGAAACTGGGGCAGATAGAACATAAAGAAACCTTATGATTCATGTCGCATCAGTTTGAAATTAAAGGCAAGTTTGCCCAAATTGATAGGGGCCGGTCGTGCTAACAAAAAGTGTTGTCCAACGATGCTTAAAATTGACAAAAAGCGAATGTGTGGATATGGTTATCAAGATTTGCTGTGGCAATTATTAGAAAGTTCAAGTGAAAAAAAAGAAGAAGAAAAGAAAAAAAAATCACAAAAGAAAAACAATGATAAGTGGAAAGAAAAACTATAACAACAAGGAATTTTGTATGAACTACGTTCGAGTTGATTCTAAAAGGATACGTAGGCAGCCTCTCTCTGAGGTTCAGTCACACCAAAACAAAAATCCAAGAATCCCCAAGAAAGAAACTGGGGCAGAAGTTGTAGTTGTTGTAAAGAAATCTGGTTTCGAAGGTTGTAATTTTGAACCCAAGTTGATTCGTTTTGAGCCTTTAATGCCCCTTCTTTCTAACCCTATCCAAAAGCCCACGTTACGGTGCAAAGAAAGACCTTCCGATCAGTCTTCGAGAGATGCCAATTCAAGCAAGTAAAGGTGAATCACATTAGGGGTAACACTTCGGTCCAAACAAGGAAAATGAAAAATGAGAGAGTCTTATTGGTGAAAACCCTTACGGGCACCGTAAGGAGACAGGAGCTGAGAGAAACAAAAAATGAGAGAGTCTTATTGGTGAAAACCATCACGGGTACCTTGAGGCGATTGTAAGTTGAGAGAAAGACCACAATAAGAGAGGCTTGATAGTGAAACCCCTTCGGAGATTGTGGAAGATGATTAACGACGGAGAATCAAAGCCCAATTCCACAGTTTAAGGGTACCACAAGAGCTGAACATCAGAATTGTTTGACAGAATAGGCCACATGTGCATGTCATGGCCATTAGAGTTGGTATCCACGTCTGATAGGTTTCTACTTTATAGTTTTTCTTGTTAAGAATCATCTCTTTCCTTTGTCCTTTACTCTGTTCCTTTTATCTTGTTCATTTCCTCTTCCTGAATTTGTTTGGTCAGAACAAGTGAGAAATGACTTCAAAATTTGCCATTAGCTTTCCAATTGCACAAAACGGGATCTAGTTAGCACATCAAAGCGGCATAAGTCCGGAAAGAACAACAAGTGCACTGAGCTGGTAATAATCAACATGCTTTGGGATTCATGTGAAATACAAAGATTTGGTACATATCAATTCATGGAGAATACAACAGATGGAGGGTGTTGGTGAACGGATCAAAGGTATATTCTATGATAAGATGGACGAAAAGGTTGGACCAGCGACAAGAAAGATATTCCAAGTAGACATCAAAGGTTATAGACCTCAAGGCCAAGGCCAGTGGTTTAAATCAGGAAAGAGCGACATGCGTGCTGAAGTTAGTAACACGCAATATGCTTGGGGATCAGATGAAACACAAGGGTTGGGTAGATGTCGGTCCAGGAGCAATACAACAGATATTGGTTTCAAATAAAAAGAAGTATTTTCTGGTTTAAGGTTTATAAAGGAAGTGTTTTGTCAAGGAACTAGCAAGGTCTTCGAATGGAAATCAGTTGCCATGTCAAGTAATAGAGCATCAGACCTCGAGGCCAAGGCCAGTGGACAAGTCAAGAAAGAGCAACTTATACACAAAGTGGGGAGCGATGGACGTGATTCGGGAATTCATGTGAGACACAAAGGTCGGATAGATGCCGTTCATGAGCAATGCAACAAATAGAAGATATTGGGTCTAAACGGAGAAAAGGTATTTCAATGATACGGATGACAGAGAAAGTGGTTAATCAGTAAAGAGGCAAGATCTTCAAGTGGAAATCAGTTGTCATAGGAAATATATAGGATCAGATAAGAAGACTAGAAATAATAGTTGGGAAGTTTGTGACTAAGGAGTAGTCAAAAGGTCGGAAGTTTTTAACCAAGTTCAAGGCAGTCAAACAAAACGGAGTACGGAAAGGAGCAAAGAAAAAAAAACCATCTCCAGCAAAAGCATCACAACAAGCCACCGCATTTTAAACTAACGAGATTTTTCTTTGATTAAAAGAGGGGCAGAAAATCTCGGTTGTTTCGGAGAAACCCACCGTAAGGAAAGGCAAACACCAAACAGAACAGGGAAGACAACTCAAGTTTCAAGGGAGAGCAAGACAACTCAAGTTTTAAAGGGAAAGCAGTTTCGAAGAAAGACAATTTAAGTTTCAAGGGAAAATAATTCAAGATGTAAGGGAAAACAATGTCAATTAACAAAAGAAGACATTTTAAAGTTTTGAAGTCAAGAGCCCGCCTGGAGAACAGAGGCATACCTTTTAAGTTTTGAAGTCAAGAGCCCCCCTGGAGAACAAAGGAAATTAAATCAAGTTTTGAAGTCAGGAGCCCGCCTGGAGAACAGAGGTAGTAAGATCAAGTTTTGAAGTTAGGAGCCCGCCTGGAGAACAGAGATAGTAAAATCAAGTTTTGAAGTCAGGAGCCCGCCTTGAGAACAGAGGTAGTAAGATCAAGTTTTGAAGTCAGGAGCCTGCCTGGAGAACAGAGGCGTACCTTTTAAGTTTTGAAGTCAGGAGCCCGCCTGGAGAACAAAGGAAATAAAATCAAGTTTTGAAGTTAGGAGCCCGCCTGGAGAACAGAGGTAGTAAGATCAAGTTTTGAAGTCAGGAACCCGCCTGGACAACAGAGGTAGTAAGATCAAGTTTTGAAGTCAGGAGCCCGCCTGGAGAACAGAGGCGTACCTTTTAAGTTTTGAAGTCAAGAGCCCACCAGAAGAACAGAGGCATACCTTTTAAGTTTTGAAGTCAGGAGCCCGCCTGGAGAATAGAGGTAGTAAAATCAAGTTTAGAAGTCAAGAGCCCGCCTGGAGAACAGAGGTAGTAAAATCAAGTTTTGAAGTCAGGAGCCCGCCTGGAGAACAGAGGTAGTAAGATCAAGTTTTGAAGTTAGGAGCCCGCCTAGAGAACAGAGGAAATAAAATCAAGTTTTGAAGTCAGGAGCCCGCCTATAAAAAAGAGGTAGTAAGATCATGTTTTGAAGTTAGGAGCCCGCCTGGAGAACAGAGGAAATAAAATCAAGTTTTGAAGTCAGGAGCCCGTCTGGAGAACAGAGGTGTACCTTTTAAAATTTTGAAGTCAAAAGCTCGCCTGGAGAAAAGAGGAATACAATTAAATTAAAGAAGTCAGGAGCCCGCCTGGAGAATAGAGGAATACAATTGAAGTAAAGAAGTCAGGAGCCCACCTGGAGAACAGAGGAATACAATTAAAGTTCTGAAGTCAGGAGCTCGACTGGAGAACAGAGGTGTACCTTTTTAGGTTTTTGAAGTCAGGATCCCACCTGGAGAACAGAGGTGTACCTTTTAAAGTTTTGAAGTCAGGAGCCCGCCTGGAGAATAGAGGAATACAATTAAAGTAAATAAGTCAGGAGCCCGCCTGGAGAACAGAGGTGTACCTTTTAAAGTTTTGAAGTCAGAAGCCCGCCTGGAGAACAGAGGCGTACCTTTTAGGTTTTTTAAGTCAAGAGCCCGCCGGGAGAACAGAGGCGTATCTCTCAAGTTTGAAGTCAGGAGCCCGCTCGTATAACAGAGGATTATTTCAAGATGTTGAAGTCAGGAGCCCACCTGGAGAGCAGAGGAATGCAATTCAATTCAAAAAATCAATGCAAGGAAGCAACAAAGAAATCGCTATAAGAGAATACAAGACAACAAGGCAGCAAGAAACACAAGAGCAAGTTTGAAGGTCTAGATAGGACTTTGTAATTCATACACTATAGTTTAGTCTAGATTCTTATTTTCTTTTAGCATGGTGTAATAAGGAGGTCAGCAAGCAGTAGCAGTAATAGCAGTAACAATGAAACCACAGCTTCATGGTACTCCCCATTACATTGACCTGATTCTTGTTTAGCCAAGGATATGTAGGAAACTTTCGAAGCAGAGGTTCCGTCAAATCTTTAAAAGATGCTTCACACGGAATATTCAAACGGGCAAAAATTGCTTGTATTCGCTCATTTTATCTTTGCATGAAAACTCTTTGTATTTACGAGCAAAGAGGGGAAGCTGTGAGCACGTGATTTTTGCCCTATGAGAATTACTCCCAAAAATTCAAAATAAAATAACTTTTGCGTTGTTTGCAACTTTGAGGATTTTGTGGTATTTCTCTTTTATTATTCGCATTTGTCTATGCATGTTTATTTGTTAAATTAATAAAAAATACAAAAACAAAATATGTTGCATTTGCATTTAGGATTTAATTTTACAATCAGGATTAATTAAGTAAGTTGTTTTCCAAAAATGAGAAAAATCACAATAAAAAATAATGTACTTCGCATTTTTAGTGTTTAATGTCAAAATTTTGTGATTTTTCTTTTTAATTTGGTATTTAATTGTTTGTGATAATAATTACTTAGAGTTAATTAGTATTTTTGATAGGTTAATTTGGTTTTATAATTTAATTTAGAATTTTATTTTTTAAGTTTTTTGAAAAGGAAAAAAAGAAATTGAAAAAAAATGGGAAATGAAGAAAAGGAATTTGGGCCAAAATACTCAAAACCCAAACAAAACCCGGATAAAAACCAGGCCCAAACCAAACTAGCCCCACACCCGGTCCAAACCCTCAGCCCCTGAGACGCTCAAAACGACGTAGTATGGTGAGGATACTACGTCGTTTTCCGTCAATCAATCTCAACCATTCTTTCCTTACCCATCCAACGGTCCATGATCCTTCTCATCACCCGTTTACCCATCTCCTGACCTATTCAAACGAGACCGACCCAGCCCCTGGAGTGTCTAAACGACACCGTTCTTCTTAAGTGGTCGATCCAGGCCGCTGATTTCAGTTGATCTAACGGCCTAGATTCATCCACCCCTCCCGTATATAAGTTCCCAAATAGACCCCGCCCCCCTTAGAACCCTCCCCCCCTTCCTTCGTCTCTAAACATCAGAGACCAAAACATCCCCAAACCCTAGCCAGCCGCCACCCCTCTCCACCGCCCTGAACTCGGCGGTCCCTTCTCCGTTCACCACCAAATTAACACCCTAGCCTCGTCTCAACCTCCCCATTCAAAATATCCAAACCATTTCCCTCGAATCTTAAGTCTAAGAAGGCTGGTCGAACCCTAGCTTACCCAATCAGCCCTAAATTGACACCCTAGAACCACCTTGACGTTCTCATGCCTGACTAGTCATCGTCTTCCCCCAAATGGAGCTAAAACTTCTCGAATCCCAAATCGAGCTTGAGCCCTAAAATTGCATAAAAACGATGGATTCATCAGTGGTTGAGACTACAATGGGTCTTGACCTTATGTTTTCATTTGAAAACACATGGCTAAGATCCCCTGTGTTCAAAATTAAAGGGTCAGCCTAGAGTCGAATCTGGTCAGGTAAGTCTTCATCTGGTTTTCTGTCATTTTGGTCATTTCTTTTCCTTTTCTTCTTCTTCTTCTTCTTCTTCTTCTTCTTCTTCTTCTTCTTCTTCTTCTTTTTCTTCTTCTTCTTCTTTCTTTTCTTGAAATAGTTTAGTTCAAATTAGAATTAGGTTTTATGTAGAACTATTAACGATTTGATTAGTCGATTTAGTTCATACTATGTTTGTATATAATCAGTCTTGCAGACAATTTTAATGCTCGAACCATTTAAGTATCGTTTGTTTTGTTTTTAAAAAAAGAACACTGAAATGGTCCAATTTTAAGATTTGAAATCTTTCTGTTGTTTTTGTGTGTTTGTTGAATGGCCTGGAATAATGTGATGTTACTTAATAGCTAGTCATAAGGGATTTTAATAATGGGGAAGAGGTAATGCAACATTAGACTACTAAATTAATAACTATAGATGGCAGTAAGGCTGACACAATTGATTTAAAGCACCTTTAAGAGCTGGAAATTACAAAGAACATGGGAGTAATAATAAAAAAGGGTTAAGGGAAGGCATGTGCAAAGGGGGACACAACCTGGAAAAGAACAGGGCATGGGTTAATGATAAAAGGTTCAGAGAATAGGATAGGGCTTTAATTAAAAATTGAAGAGGCAGTAATACTGACACTCTGTTTAGTGCCTTTAAGGGTGTGAAATCAGAAACAACCATGGGTTAACGAAAAAAGGTTAGAGGATGCATGTGCTAAGGGAATATACAGACTGAAAAGTGAAAGGTTTGAATGAAAAAGGACTAGTTCTGGTCTTTAAATATAGCGATACACATTGAGAGAAGGGGCAGACATTCATGAGACCTTAGAGACCTAAAAAGAGGAAGTGAGAGCCTGAAGAGAGAGCTTAAAAGGAGTCTGAAAAGAAAGAGACTAAGGGAGAACATATACACACTGAATATACGTTCTGATATACACTTAGGGAGAGAGAAAATACAGAGATATTTGGTCTGAAAATTGAGAAAAAAAGGTAGAGAGCATTTGATAAAAATACACCGATATAAACAGAGAGAATTTAATAAATCCAAGAACAGAAGTCTAGAACATTAGATATTGTTCCATTAGAGCTTTTGAACAATCTTTCAGTTTACTTATCAATCCAAAATACTTTGAGTAGTTTGAGACTCTGTTCTATATCTGTTTGGTAAGTGTATATTGGGGATGGATTTTGGTCTATTGAACTACATTCTCTAGCTTGAGGTTGATTGGTTTTGTTTTTTTTTTTGAGTTTGGACTATTTGGTTGCTGGATTTTGAAGTGTTTCTTCTAGTCTATTTGCATCATTTTCGGGTTGGAGAAGTTGGTTGTCTACTGCTGATTCTGTTGTTGTTGTTTGTTGATCCCTCACCTCTTTTCCTTTTCAATTCCAGGTACCCATCTTTAAAATCTCTGGCTGTTGAAAATAGGAAGATGGAAATTGTAGTTGTTTGAAGCTATATGAATAAATTATGATTTTTCTTAGAATTGTTGATGTCAGTTATTAGTTAGAATCGTAAACTCAATATTGAAGTGTAATGATTTTTGGCTTAAATGGTTCATTATGGTGTAGTAATAGTATGTTCGTTGTTAAGCAATAGTCTATCAAATTTCGTTTAAACATTCTAGGGACTGTGTATAAGGACTTTTGAACTCATTTATCCAATTTGGTAGTGTTAGCTTTAGAATAATAGGTTATCATGTTAGCCTGGATGTTAAACTTGGAGTATTATATGAGTCTAAAAATGATTTCAATATCATTGTGCATACTGGACGCTTGAATTAATTCATAGTCTTAGTGCTAAATTCCCATGATTTAGTTTCGAGATCCTGAAGTCATAATTTTGAATCGGTTTAGGCTTATACTTCTGTGAGCACGTGATTTTTGCCCTAAGCAAATTATTCCCAAAAAATCCAAACAAAATGATTCTTCTTTATTTTTACAATTTTTGTATATTTTGTGATAATTGTTGCATTTTTGTTAATTTGTTGCATAATAATTCATATTAAAAAATAATACAAAAAAAATATGCATTTGCATTAGGATTTTAATTGCACATTTTAGTATTAAGTAGGTATTAATTCATTTAAAAAAAATCACAAAAAAAATATAGTTCTTAGGCAATTTTTAATTGATAATTGTTGATCTTTAAATAATTTTAGAAGTTCAATAGTTCAAATAGGTTTTGTTTAATTTTTACAAAAATCAGAAAATACAAAAATACAATACAAATAAAAAAAATACTACAAAAATGAAATAAAAACAAAGATAATTGAACAAAAGAAATACAAGGAATTAGGCTGATTGGTTTGGAGCCCAATTACCCCTGAACCCCTAGCCCAAACACACCCACGCCCGGGCCCAAATAATTACCCCCACCCGGTCCGCCCCTTGAACGACGTCGTGTGGCATCGATTAATCCCAGCCATCAGTTACCCTCATCCAACGATCCATATGAGTTATGTCATTTAACAAAAATATAATAAAACACTAACCCTAAATCAGAGACAAAGTCTCCTTCCTCATACACTTCACCAATCACCGCCATAGACCACCGTACGCCGCCTGCCGGAATTCGCTCACGGCGGCGTCGAGTCTCCGTTTCCGACCAAACCCACACCAAAGTGTTCCTCTTCTCCTTCTCTATTCAAATCATTAAACCTCGTTCCCCGAATCCCGTCGGAACTCTTCAAATCTTCGGAACCCTAGCGCCACCTTTGGGTTCTCCGGTGGCGGCGTCATCATAGAACGCCACCAAACTCACACCCCGTACCATTTTGGTGCCCCCCATTACAAATCTACCTTTATCCTCCATGGAATCCCATTGGAAGACGTCAAATAATCATCTCCTCCGCCAACTGGTCAAGGTCCCATCGTCTATTTGATTTGTTAGTTCAAATCTGGTTAACTAGGTATTCCCCATCCTTTTTCGATTATGTTTGTGTTGTTTTGTTGTTTTCCTTCTTTCTTCTGCTCTTATTATTTTGTTACTCTTTATTATTTTTCTTTGTTCCAAGACTTCGCGTGCAATCATTTGATAGTATAGGCTTAGGTTTATTTGTGGAAACTATTTAAGTTTTGACTATTTTTGCTTTGAGTGCTAGTCAGTAAGTTTTTGTTCCTTTCTTTTCTGATTTTTGATTTCGCTTTTAATCTGTTTGTTTTAGCTTTAATTAGTAAACTCAAAATCTATTTTAGCTTTAAATTAAGGCCTTAGGGTTGCAATTTGACTTTTGTTTGGATGATTAGTTTTGATTCTGGCTGGATTTCATTATGTCAAATGCTTATAGATCAGTAATGATTAGATAGCTTTAATTTCGTTGTTAATTTGGCCTTCAAATTTACCTTGTTCTGATTTTAATTGATATTGTTTGAATTTCAATAATTGATGTTAGATAGGATTAATTAGCTTAATTGAGAATTTGTTATAATTAATTAGAACGTTCTTTAGAATACTGCCTAGTTTTAATAAAATAGGTTCAGGATAAGAGTGGTAAACAGGTTAGTAATTCTAGGAGAGGTTTGAGGGTATTTCAGGGATTGAAAATGGCATGTTTTGCCAAAATGGTAATTTTAGAATGCAAGTGAGGGTATAGGAATTTTAAAGGGTATAGAATCTTCTAGATTGGAGCATTAGTATAGTTTTCAATAAATAGATATAGTAACTTGTAGTACAAGTCAGAAAAATAGAGGGTTAAAAAGAAATAAAGTAGGGACTAATGAGCAAAATAAAAATCTGAAGTGGTACCCTAGAATTATCTATAAATAGGCATGCATTTGCCTTGTTTTGCAAGTTTGGCACCCTAAAATTCCCCCAAAAATATCTTTTAAATTTCAGATCTGAAATTTTTTCAGATCACAATTCTCTATTCTAGATCTGAATTCATTTCAAAAAATCCAAAAAAAAAAACAATCCAAAAATCAGTATAAAAAAACCAAAAAATAAATACAACTGGGTTTTCAGCTGAATTTCAATGGTTGAGGCTCAACATTTGGTATCTGTGGATCAGAAGTTATGTGAGACAAATTTGAGTAGTTTTAGGGGTTCAATTACACTGTTTTGGCTGGTCTCATCATGCTTTTGATTGCTGAATTCTCTCCCTCTAGTTCCAGAAGTTTCGGAGGTTTATTAGAGTGATTTTTTGGGCAATTCTGAGTTTAGTTGAGTTAGTTTTGAATCAAATTGAATGTTGTGTCATTGTGCAATAATGATGGGTTATGATTATAGAATTTTGAGTTAAAATCATTCTTATTGCTGCTGAAATTACTGTTGTTGTGTTGTTGCTCAAAGCTGACCTCAAATTTTCCTTATCCTTGTGACAAATTCCAGGTACACAATTTCAATCCTGAATCTGATGTAATTGAAAGAGAAAAGCTCTAAGTATTCATTCTTCTGCATCTGAAAGTCACATCACGTTGGATTTCATGTGTCAATAGTTAATTAAATATTAGATATACTTGTTGATGTGTAATTCTATTTTGTATTCATCAATGTACTGCTGAATATCATTAGGCTGTTAATTCTGCTCGTGGATTGTGAATAGCATTTTTTTCGTTTAAAACAAAAATCACTTAGATTGTCATCATTTAAATTTGAAGGCTGTAATATTTCATCATCTGTAGTATGGTTCAATATAGATAATATCTGTTTGAGGTTGTAGCTGTGAGCACAAAATAAAAACTGATAAAAGTTTTTTTTTAGTAGTTAATTGATATGAGAGTGTAGTTGTAAATCCAATAGTTAAATCTAGTTCATTAATTTCTAGACTGTCTAAATTGGTGAATTGATATTATTGGTTACAAACAGGGATTTAAATAGGCTTCTCACGTGAATGAACAGGATTAGTTTTTACTTATAAAAATTTCCAGTAACAATTGAACAAAAGAAAACAAATCAAATGTATTGTCTATGAACTTGGGCTTGTTGATATGCGACTGTACAGGTGTGAATCGGGCCTTCTTTTAAAGGCCCAGCAATCTCATATATTGGGTCTGTTAAATTTCCTCATAGGCCCATTTTTAAAAGCAGCTTTAACATAAGCTTTTGGGCTGTGATGCAAAATAATTAGGACTTTTTTCTCATTTTATAGGAACAAACAAAAACAGCAAATATAATTCACTTTAGGAATATGACAAATTAATTCATAAATATGAATTTGAGCTTTAAATTAGGTAGCGGGTTCAAGCTAAAAGGGTTTTCCCTTTTGTTTGAACTCGGGCTTGAATTCGAAGTTCGAATTTATAAATATGAGTTGATTATCCTTTTAGAGACAAATATTAAAAAATAGAAAATATAGTTGCACTAGGCCTGGCCTTTAATAATAAAAATGAGACGAACTTCGCCAAATCAAATATACAATTGCGGGGCCCTCATTGATTACTTAATTCAGAAATGCTTAGTATTCGGGACAGGCCGTTTAGCAAATTTCACGGCCTTCCCAAAAGATCACAACACGTTAGTCGCTTTAGGCACGTTTTAATAATATTACCTTCCTATATACGGGTGCACATTTATGTAACCCAAATCCAAATCTCAACGAAGTCAAAGTGTGTTAAAA
>MU737251.1:20953-38453 GCA_026770625.1 Nicotiana glauca | reverse complement strand
TTATTATTAGGTTGCAAGTCAAGCAATACAAGTATGCGCAAATCATGTCGAGATCGTACGGCCTGATCCAACAAATATTTAAATTTGGGCACTGCCAGAGGGTCGAATGGTGCGAACTATAGATGCATCTATTAAATCTACCAAGGCGTTCGAACCGTTCCACAATAGATAAATACATTCAAACATTCAATGAAAAATACATCAAGGACCAATTATCCAAGAAAAGGCAATTTCTCTTTTAAAAAGTCAAGAAACGATGTCTAGTCCTTTAGAAATTCATTTACACGTTCGATATGTTTTAAGAATTTTATATTGACGATAAGATTTGCAAATGCTACAAGTAAAGCATGTTTTTGGATCCTAGACTACCCGGACTTTAAGCATAATAGTAGCTACGCACGGACTCTCGTACCTCGTGCGTACGTAACCCGCACAAATAGAAGAACATATCCAATTAATACATCTACGGGAACAATTCCCTCTTATAAGGTTAGAAAGGAGACTCACCTCGCTCTGATGCCTATATCCCAATTCAAGAACGCGCTCAAACCTCCAAATCTAAGTCGAATGATACAAAACTATTCAAATGGGGTAAGAACTAGTCAATACATGCTCTAAAGTTCATATTCTAATTATTAAACCAATTTTTCAACCCTAAAGGCAAGGTTCCTAAAATTCATCCACGGGCCCACGTGCCCTAATTTCAGAAATTTTTGAAGAAAGTTGTTACTCATAACCTAAGGATCAAGAATATATAATTTTTACTCTATTTCATAACAAATTTTGAGGTTAAATCTTATTTTTTATCGAAACCCTAGGTTTTCACCCAAACCTTTGATTTTTCCTAATTTTTACATATTAATCTACCAATAATCTATGCATTTAACTCATGTTGTGTGGAAAGTACTTAACTCAAAGTGCTAGGTGAAAACCCTCTTCCAAAAGCTCCAAATATTGCCTAAGACCAAGTGGGACATGAAGGAAATAGGCTAAGTCTCGGGATAAAAAGCCCTGGGTTCCAGTCTCTGTGTCGCATTTGCGACATCCGGCTCGCAAATACGATAGTTGCATTTGCGACAAATGCACCGCAAATGCGAAGTCATGCCATCCCTTCCCAGGTCAGATTTACGACCAAATTCTTCGCAAATGAGAAGGTGACAGCCTCGCTAAAGCGATCCTTAGTTCGCAAATGCAAACTTTCCCCTCAGAAGCCCAGACTCGCAAATGTGAGCTCCATCTCTCAAATGCGATTGTCGTATTTGCAACCAAAACACCGCAAATGCGGTCACACCAGCACCAGCAATCCCACTTCTCAATAAAATGCTTCGAAGCTACTCTGAAACTCACCTGAGCCCCTAGGATCCAAACCAAACACCCACACAAGTCTAAAAACATAATACGGACCTGCTCAAGGCTTCAAATTACATCAAACAACGTTAGAATCACGAATCACACCCCCAAATCAAACTTGATGAACCTTAAAATTTCTACTTCTACTTTCGATGCTTAAACCTATCAAACCACGTCCAATTGATCTAAAATTTTGCACGCAAGCCACATTTTACATTATAGACCTACTCCAACTTTCGGAATCAGATTCCGACACCGATATCAAAAATTTCACTTCCGGTCAAACTTCTCAAAAACTTTCATATTTCTAACTTTGGTCAAATGCCTCCAAAATGATCTACGGACCTCTAAATCCACTTCTGATCACGCTTCCAATACCAGAATTACCATACGGCGTTATTCCTAGACTCAGAATCCCAAAAGGACATCGATAACACTTAAATGCACTTCAACCCAAACATATGAAATTCTTTCAAATATCCTAACTTCCACAATAGGTGCCGAAACATTATCAGGTCTTCCTTCAACTTAAAGCTTCCGAAAAGAAGATTTTCTCTCCAAATCAACTTCGAACTCTCTGGAATTAAATTTCGACCATGTGTACAAGTCATAATGCCTAAAGTGAAGCTGCCCATGATCTCAAACTACCCAATAATACATTGGAGCTCAAAACAAGCGATCGAGTCGTTACAATTCAGATATTTTATCCGTACAAACAGGGCAACTTAAATTTTTTATGCTTTCTTTTAGTATCGAATATTCCCAAGTAAGAGCCCCTTACGCAACCTCAAACATCTCAGCAAAAAAGAATACACATGTGACCACCAAAACATTCAAGATAAATAAGACAAATGAAGAGAAAGGAAAAAAGAAATTTCAAGAAAAATAGAAACTCACTCTTCAAGCTATTGTTTGATTGACTTAGAACGTTTTCCTTGAGATGCCATTGGTTAAAAAGTTGAAGTTGATTCAAGACTCTTTTGATCTTGAATCGGTTCTTAGATGTTCCTTAACGGCGGAAAGTTTGAGATAAGCAAGGTAGGTTTTGACGAAAAATGAGTAAGATATATATAGTACTTTTTTGTGTTTGTTTACGTATAACTTACGCCTGTGAGGGGAACACTCCTTAAATGAACGAATTTTGCATGATATTTAGAGATTACTTATTATTGTATAATTAATGAAAGTCATATATGAAATCAGATTGTTTCTTGGGAATTACTAACTCGACTAATCTAAGTTCGTACTATGTAGGTCCCAATTAAGGATAAAATGCTCCCCACTAAGATATTTAGAATTTAAACTCAAACTTCTGGTTAAAGGGGAAAATCACATCCATCCGCTACATCCCATTTGTGTCAACTTTTTGTGTAACTGCGTAATCACGTAAATATTCATCTAAACAAATTGAGTTAATGGGCCGAAATTTGCACTAGTACTATTAATTCTTAATTAACTATTTAATTTTGTTTTAAGATAATTTTATTCGTGTAAGTTGTAAATAATTAGAAAATATTAGCTAGAAATATTAATAAAGTTACTTTAAAGCTCACACGATAGGAAAAATATAAAACAATTGTAGAAATTTGCAGGGTGGTAATTGATAGCGATAGAAGTTATGCTGAAATTGATTAATCTTTAAAAGGCATCCCGAATTCAACCGTCTCACGTGAGAAGTGGGGGAAAATACAAATTGTAGAGTAAATAAAAATTTATGATGTTCTTTGGGTCTCCTTTACTAGTAAATTCAAACCCTCCCCACCCCTACCCTCACCCGCACCCCACCCGAATTATACTTCTAATACGTTAAAATATCATGATATAGCCAATTTTCACACTGGTCAATGAAAAATAGCCAGCGTTTATCAAGTCAATAAAAATAGCCACTATTTTGCTGCAACAGGGACCGGTCCAGTATAATATACGGAAGTTCTAGTGCATTTGTGTACGAACTCCAGCATATTATGCTGGACCGGTATACTTTGCTAACTCCTGTAAAATTTGCGGGAGACTGAAGCACCAGTGCTCCAAACTCTAGTATATTATACTGGACAATTATACTTGCTGGAACCCCGTAAAATTTACGAAAGTTCCAACATAATTATGCTTTAACTCCTGTAAAATTTACGGGAGTTCCAACATAGTTATCCTGGAACTCCCGTAAAGTTCAAGCATACTTATGCTGGAATTCCCGTAAAATTTACGGATGTATTTTTCCGGATTTTGAACAGTATTTTCGCTCAGATTTAAAGTGGCTAAATTTCGATTACTTTTGAAACTTGACTATTTTTCAACGACTAGTGGTAAATCTGGCTTATTTTAAATTTCTCGCTTCTAATACATATTAGTTTTACTAGGTAAGGCTAACCCGTGCCAGCACGGGCCCGATATTATCAAAATTGAAACTATTAATATATAAACTTTGTTGTGAAATTGCATACATAAAAGTTGAAACATGTAAGTTTTAATCAAATCAAATATAAACATCACAAACTAATTGCTAGATACTATTTACATATATTTTGGAACAAAATTTTCACTCATGGATGGTTCCAACTCCAAAGGAATTAAAGCAAATGAGAGGCAAACTTCCAAGATTGTTGAATGACCATCTAATTGTAATTGCTGACAGCCACGGTCCTCGGCTTCTACTGCCACTTGCACAACGCAACCTTCTAACTGTGAGATGCAGGTTGGTACAAGAGCATCATGCAAGCAACAATAGAATATCAATAGCTAAAGGTAAGAAGTATGACGATAAGTTATCAAGTAGACACTTCTTCTAAAGAATAAAAAGGAAATATTTTGTGAGAGAATAAAGCATAAGAGTTTATATGATCTTACAATACAAGCAAGGGATATTGGATACAAAAAGATCACACATGCTAATGCAAAATATATGTTTCAGCAAGCAGACAATAATCAATTTTGTGGTTTGCTGCAATACAGCAGGCAAAATTATGTATAATGCATCCATGAAGTGAATAATAAACAGAAGCCACAAAGATATATTACCTGTGGATTTGTCCCAGTTGCAATAGTACGATTTACTCAGTTTACGTCACGTCTAATAGTGCACAAGTGCCATTTCTTTCTTCTTTTTCCCTCTTTCTATATTTGGTAACTACAAATCTCCCTCATTGGTCAAATAGCTCTATGTGCTAATTGGAGATGTAGCCTTATGCAGGGAAAAAAAATAAGGGATCCTGCCAGCTCATCCTATCCTTTCCAAATTTAGTTATATAGAGAATGTAGTTTTGTGGTACCAAGTCAAAGAAACCTATCCAATAGTATTTACTGTAGTTTTATCTGCATTGTATATTCTGTTATATGAATTACATCATCATATAACAGGTTATTAATTCTTACTCCCGTTATCTCATTACTATTCATTATGATATGACGCGCATCATAGAATGTGTGAGTAGTTCTAGCCTCCATTCCAACATAGACCAGTAGAATTCAATACTATCCTTCAACCAAAATCTTCAGTGTGATGCAAATAAACAAAAGCACACTTTGGTTACAGCTATTGATAAAGCTAATGGAATCTAGCATCTAATCCATACTATTTATATTTTTTTTGCATTTTTTGCACCAAAGTACGGGGAAAAAATCAAGGAAAGATCAAATCGATGTTCTACTACCTTGAAATCACTTTCTGTTTCTCTCCAAAAACAAACAATAGTGTGAAGTAAAGAAGAACCACAAACATGCTACTGGGAGAACATATTTAAATCGTTACAATTTGTATCTGAGGGAGATATGCAACACACACCCTTCCTTTTGTGCTAATGTTGTATGAGCTCCTAAGTTAATTCGGATTAATCTGAGCTTCTAAATTCTTATAAGTTCATTCATGTTAACTTATCTATCCACCTACCTCCTCGACTAATATGTAAAGACAATCTTAAAAGATTCTATGGCATAGTAAACTAAAAAAAGACGCAACTGTTTCATTCTTAAAATGACCTATATCCAAATATTATTATCATCTATCTTATATAAAAAACGGCAACACTTCTAAGCTTAAACCGTGGGGGTTAAAGTAGTCTACACCACAAATGAGATGGCGATATTCAAAAAGATCAATGTGCTCTGTCAGTGGATTATCATACTGATTCAAAGTTACTTAATTTAAAGATGGTTGTGGAGCAACGAACATACAGGCAAATATCTAGTTTGAGCCAATTCAAGAACCTACAAACTTTGTAAGTTTTCAGTTGTTTTTATTCTCCCTACCAATCTTATAATATTATTTTCAAATTAAAACTCTAACTATATCTATCTCTTCCTGCCATGAAAAAGGCACTTGGAGAACAACCAATTAAAAGCACCAAACTCCAAGTCATTAGGACAACTGCTAAAAAAATTAAGAATTTTATGGTCCTTTCTTATGAAATTTTATAAATTTGATGATTAAATTTTGGCTTTAAGTCTATAATATGAAAGAAAACTTAGATTTCTGTTCACATGAAATTTCACATTATCTTAAGCATAGTTGACACTAATAAAGTTCTTTTATGATACAGTAGAAACATCATACATAGTTGCCCAACACTTCGCCCATAGCATGGAAATGTCAACTAAGGCAGCCTTAGCAGAAAAATTAAGAGTATATAATTAGTTTGTCGATAAAAGTAGTTCCTAAAATTATATTTTAGCTGACTAAATATTAATCTGCATTTTTTTACCTTTCACATAAACAATATATCTCCTCTAGAGTATGGAGAGTATCATAGGAAATACCACCTGCAAAGTAAGACAAAAGTTGAGCAAATTTTTGTTAGAACACAAAAAAAAACTTGATAGTTGATTCAATACAAACTAAATATAAACATAAAATTGACCTAAGATTTGGAATACATTGCTCTAAATATAAAGCTAGAAACAAAAGAATTGCAATAATTTCTTTATTTTCACTATTGCTTTAGACACACATTATGAAAAATCCATACCAAGAGTCGATGCGTGTAAATTTTTTTCTCCAGTATCAGGTCAAGTGCTTAAACGAAGATAAAAAAAACAGTTTCATCTTAGATATATGTAATCAAATAATAGAGTCAATCAACAAAAGTTTCCTTAGTGAATAGTTCTAAAATTGATAATTCACCTACAAAAAAAATATCAATTAATAATCATCACAAAGTATTATATTTTCCTATCAAAAATACCATAAATTTTTGGCTTGTCAATTCTACTTTTGAGAGAAAAATCAACTCAAATCTGAGTTTTTCAGAAGGAAATAACATAAAAATTTACAAAGCAATGAAAGTACCGCTGTTGCAAAACATATAATATTAAAATATTACTATTGTAAATTTGGAGTAATTATGCTCTACTTTAATTAGTAGAGTATATCATTCACAAATTATAAATATAATATTAGGTAATTTTCAAACCCAAATTCTACACCCTGATTACCTTGAATTTGTGGAAACTTTCTGAAAAGGTAGATTTTGCTGAACTACATATATGTATTACAAATGTGTATGTTTTCCCTTCTCTGCTCCTTTTCGCTTCTACGTCTGTTAGCTCCTTCTCCAGTTTAGCTTCTGCAAACCCGTTTTCAAGAGAGTCAATAAAATATTGGACTTATAAGAAAAAAGATATATACACTGTCTAAAAAAAAGAATTATATAACAACAATGAGAGTTGATCCAGAAAATAAAAATAAAGAAGATCGACAGAGTAGCACGACATACATACCTTACTATCTAGGTGATAAAATTAAGAATTTGTTGAATATTGCAACACACAACCACCCTAAAATTTCAAAATCAAAGTACGTGAAGCACCCAGGAAATCACAAAATTCAAAAACTCAGCAAGTTAGAGCTTAAAAATACAATTTTACCACCCGATTTAACACACACTAGCCAGTAGGTTGCAAAATTAAATATCACGACGAAAACCTAAAAGAAGAAAATAAGGGAAAAGGGATCTGGGAAAATCAGAGAAGGAACGGGAAAAGAGAATCTGCAACTACCATTGAACTTCAAAATTAGCCAAAATAATACAAAGGAGAAAAATATGAAGAAAAAAGGGAAGAAGATATGGGGAAACCAGTATCTGTTGAAACTGACAATGATGAGGAGAACCCAAAAGAAACCCAGATGGAAAACAAAAGATTTATACCTGCAACTACACTTTAGAGCGAGAAGACAAACATGGAGAAGACCGGTAATTAGAGAAGCAATGTATTAATGGAAAACCTAATATGTTAGTGTTTTTCAATGCAGCTGAAGTCGCATAAAAATTACACGTATACCTTTTGTAGACAAACAAAGCCACGTGTATAATATTGGTGGGAAATATTGCGAAATGATAATATTACCCTCGAGCTTTGAAAAAAAGACATGAAGCTGACAGGTCGAAACCTGAGCTCTTCTAATATATAGAAAATGTGCTACTACTAAAAGTTGAAAACTATTGTTTGAGGATTATTATCGGTGACGACCCAAAGGGTCATCACCTATTTTTAATCAAATTATGAGCTTTCGAGGCCTTAAAAATCTTATTTAGAGTTATTTCGATTTACGTGCACAGTCCGAGCGTGTAGCCGGAAAGCTTAAATATGAAATCCTGTGAAAATTCTAAGTTTTGAATTTAAAATGAATAAATTTGACTTCGGTCAATATTTTGGGTAAACAAACTCCGTGATTTGATGGTCCCCGAGGGTCCGTAGAAAAATGTAGGACTTGGACGTATGCCCGGAATCAAATTCCGAGGTCCCAAACCCAAGAAATGAATTTTTCTGTAAAATTATTTTCTGAAAATATTTAAGAAAAATTGAAACGAAATTTGATTAGAAAGCGATGGTATCGGGCCCTTATTTTGGTTCTAGTGCCCAGTACAGGTCTTATATATGGTTTAAGTCATTCCTGCAAAATTTGGTTAAAAGCGGACGTCGTTTGACGTATTCGGACCTAAATTGCTAAAGTTGATGCTTTAAGAAGTTTGAGGAAATGCTATGATTTTGAGGTTTAATTTGTTGATAATGATGTTATTTTGGCAATTTGATTGCACGGATAAGTTCGTATGATGTTATTGAATTAGTACGTACATTTATTTAGGAACCCGAGGACTAAGGTGAGTTTTGGATAGGTGTCAGAGTGTTTTGAACTTAGAAATATCTGGTTTTTCTGCAGTTTTTGATGTCCGGTGATTTGTACTATGCGATCGCATAAGTAGGCTCGCAATCGCATAGAGTAATTTTTAGGGGTTCAATTTTGTTCTATGCGATCACATAGTGTCTCCCTCGATCGCATAGTGTTAAGTCTGAGAGGTCCTATATTTTCCTCTATGCGATCGCATAGTGCTATTCGCGATCGCGATGCCCAGCCCGTTTCTTCTATGCGATCCCAGTGCTCTATTCGCGATCGCAATGACCATTTTCCCCTTAATCTATGCGATCATATTACATTCTTCGCGATCGCATAGACCATTTTCGCCCTGTTAAATTTTTAAAACTTCAGAATAGTAGCCTTATGGGATTTATCAAAATTTCACAAAACCTCTTCTTCTCCCAAGCTCTTAGGCGATCCTTGAAGCGATTCTTCACCATAACCTCTTGGTTTAGTAATCTTTAGCTTATTTTCTTCCATTTTCATCAACATCTATTGAATTTCTAAGCCTAAAATATGTGATTAAGGGTAAAAAATTAGGGGTTTGGGTAGAACTAGGGCTTTTGAATTAATTGTGATTTAGACCTTATTTTGGGATCGAATTCTGAAAATAATTATATATTTGGGCTCGTGGGTGAATGGGTGATTTGATTTTGGTCCGAATCTCGTATTTTGACCAAGCGGGCCCGGAGTTAATTTTTGGATTTTTGGAAAGAATGATAGGAAAGCTATATTTAGGCATTGGATTCGAGTTGTTTAGCATTTATTAATGTTACGAAGTCATTTATGTATAGATTGAATCGATTTGGAGCCAAATTCGAGAGGAAATGCGGTAATTGAGGATTGAGTTGCCCGTGAAAGTTTGAGGTAAGTGTTCAATCTAACCTTAGCTTGTGAGATTAGGAGTTGAGTCATATTTGCTACTTGCTTCTTGTTGAGTACGACGTATTGGCATGGTGACGAGTATCTATACGTTGGTGTCAAGCATGACCGTGAGTCTTAAACTGAAAGTTGTTGTGTTCTTAAATGACATTTCGGATGCCTTAATTAATGATCTACTATATTGAGCAAAGATTTATTTATCTTCGTAGATCCTATTTATGATTGAGCATTGTCATTAATTGAGCTGAGTATAAGCTAAGTTAACGTTGGTTATAGCAGATTCTCTTTTGCCGGGATGACTGTTTCGATATTTTTGTTCCCTTGCCGGAAAGTTATTATATTGCTTTATTCCCTTGCCGGGATTTATTGTGATTATGTGATGACTTGAAAATGGGAGCGGGTGGTACGCCTACCACAAGATATGAGGAAATGGGAGCGGGTGGTACGCTTACCACGAGCATTAATGAAATAGGAGCAGGTGGTACGCCTACCACGAGAATTAATAAAATGGGAGCGGGTGGTACGCCTACCACGAGAATTAATGAAATGAGAGCTACCACTAGAATTAATGAAATGGGAGCAGGTGGTACGCCTACCACGAGTATTAATGAAATGGGAACGGATGGTACGTCTGCCACGAGATATAATGAAATGGCAGCGGGTGGTACGCCTACCATAAGATATAAGAAATGGGATCGGGTTGCACGCCTGCAACAAGATGAAATTGAAAGTGAAAGTTGCCTTTATTACTCTTATTCCGTGTTGGAAATTGAATTATAGTTTCCTTATTATTCTTGGATATTCTGTTTTATCTGATATCCCCGTAGCATGTTCCCCTTCCCCAGCTTTAACTGTTTATTACCTATTTACTTTACCGCCATATATTATATAACTGCACATGTTTATCTGGAGTATGGTTCTAGCCTCTTCACTACCTCGCCGGGGTTAGGCTAGACACTTACCAGCACATGGGTTCGGTTGTGTTGATACTACACTCTGTGCTCTTTTGCACAGATCCAGGTGCCGGACAGCAGCAGTAGTTCGGGAGCCAGCCTTCAGTCCACGAGATCCCGAGATAGTCCTGCAGGCGTCCGCAGGCCCGACATCTCTTCCATCTATTTTGATACACTATTTCCTCTTGTACTCGAGACAGATTTTTATTTCCTTGTTTCAGACCTTTGTACGTAGCACTCCTAGATAGTTCGTAAATGTTATGACACCAGTTCTGGGTATAGGCATATGTGGATTTTTCTTATTATTTTGGTTTATTTCGTTTAAGTCTTCCGCTAAATTACAAATTTCGCTGTTATTTAATTATTTATTTTCTGTTAATTAAATTGATAAAAATGGATTTAAAATAAAAGTATTTATGGATTCTAAATGTATGACTTGCCTAGCTTCTACGAGTAGACGTCATCACGACTCCCGAGAGTGGGAGTTCCGGATCCTAACATTATCTGCATCAAACAGATATTCAAATACTTATGGCATATACCAATTCTTAAAACATACTCCAATTACTTGTGTTCTTTGAATTTTATTTTAATTTTATGAAGCTCCAACAATCGTTTATATTGTTGTTCTAGAGTAATATTTTTGTCAGTTCTAATGATTTTAAATTAACTTTTTAGAAAATAACGTAAACCATTGATGTAAAGAATCAATCGTAAAAAGAGAAAAAAATATGTTATGGATCTTATGGTAAATAGTAGGCAAGCATTCAGCTGATTCTGGCGACTAGCGTGGTAAAGGTATGAGCTTTTGGAACAAGGAATTGATTTCGTACCAATACCAAATGATAATTAGGGGTGGGCGTTCGGCCAGTTCGGATTTGGTATGAAAATTTTAATTTAGATTTTTAGTTTTTGAATTGAAGAATTGACAATCCAAATAAGCTCGGATTGGATCAAAATTTTTAAGTTCGATTTCAGATTAATTGATTTGGATATTTTAGATTTTCGATTTTAAGCTTATAGGAAGGTGTGTAGGTCGAGTATCAAAGTTGTAGATTAGGAGGTAGTTGAGCATGTTTTCTGCTTCAGAGCGTGTGAGAGACAATTCGAATAGAGTTGTGTCTTAGACTGATAGTGGTTAATATTATGTTTACACTATTCTTCTGTTATTTATAGTTCCGAGCCTTATTTACTTGTTATTGTTATTGATTTTTACGTATTTTTTTTGTCTTTTTGATGATGTTATTATTTTTATAATTTCTGTTGATTGATATTGATATATTGCCTCTTTCCGTCTTCTTAAGCCGAAGGTCTATGGGAAAAAGCCTCTCAACTCCACTGGAGTAGGGGTAAGGTCTGTACACACTACCCTCTTCAGACCTCACTTGTATAATTTTACTGGGCTGTTGTTATTGTTGTTGTCATCGTCGTAGTTGTTGATTTTTAGCTTATAAGTCGAGATGTTTCTTCTTTTAACAAAAATGAACATCCAAATAAAGTATTCATGTTAAATTGTCTAAAAAGTTCCTCATTTTCACCGCAATCATCCAAATAAAGCATACAAGTAATGAAATTCGCACCAAAAAAATACAACAGAGACATTAATAAAGGCCGATAAGAAATAGCAATAATAAAATTATGTCCAAATAGAAAGTATTATGACAGTAACTTAGTAATTAATATTGAATATATGAGATAATATCTAACATGTAGGATATTTGACTTATTACTATTTGTACATGGATAATTCACTAAATATGACGTATATAAATTTTAGATTTTCGGATATCCAAGATCCAATGTATCAAATCCAACATCCAATCGAAATCCAAAATTTTAAAAATTAAATCCAAAATCCAATCCGTAATCCGCAAATCAAATAAAAAATCCAAATAATTGAGATATTGATTTGAATTTCGGTTTTTCCCAAACTATGTCTTTCCTAACGATAACCCTATTTATACAAATGTGAAGCCAGAGAAGCGTAGATTTTTTTGCAAACAAAAAAGAAGCCAATATGATTTATTACATTATTAGCATAGTCAAAGGCAGATTTAGAATTTGAAGCTTACAGGTTCCTACATCGACTTATAAATATTTAGTTAATTTCTTAACATATATAGAAGATTTCTGCAAAATATTAGTGAGTTCAGGTGAATCAGTAAGAGAGCTTCCAGATCTGCTCCCAAGTATAGTAGCATTTTCTCTAATATTGTACGACTTCTATTCTTTTAAATGCAAGTTTGCATTGAGTTCTTTATAAAGACAGTAAGCTAGACGACGGTGTGTTTTTGCCTAATCCACCTATGCATTTATTGAAGGAAAAAAAATTACCTCTTCCTTTACAAATTTCTTCTAGGCTTTGGTAAATTGCAACGAAACGTTTTTTTTTTTTTGTTTTCTGATAAAAAATTAATTCTATTTTGAGGTTTTTGAATCATTCGCAAAAACAAGAGCTCAAACGGTCATTTATTAGTTCACGTTTGCTTTATCTCATGTGGTTCATTAGTGCGTTATGATGATCAATTCTCATGTATTAACGAAGAAAAAACAAAGTAGTATGTTGAGAAGAATCCAATGCAAATTGAACATATTAATTCTAAAACGTTTGATCAGATAGATTAACATTGGACGTATCCCAATTCTAAAAACAGGACATTTGAGTGCCTTCTAAGGTAACAACTTTTGTTGGATAATTGTTATGTATCGTTCTATAATGTTTCGTATTTTATAGTATTATATTGTATTATATTATATTATTTTAATGTATACAATGCTTGGATAGATTGTATTATTTTCTGTCATTTTATGATATCATGCATCAACAACATGAAGTACAAACTTGCAATATTATAAATAAAAAAAGTAAGATATGAGATAGAATTATTATACAAAAAGGTAAGGTAAAGGATAAAATAGGATTATTTAATAATATGAAAGGGCAAAATGAGAAAAATAAAATACAAGGGAACAATGCAATCACACCAAATCGGTCGCTCCGTAAAGTGGTACTTTTCGTCGTTACCTAACGATGGATTTAACTCTATGATACAATAAAATTTAAGTAACAATCGCAATAAATACTATATTTAAAGTAACAATACGATACAATACAACAAGTAACAACTATCAAAACAAGCTGTAAAATGAACAACAAAAAATAAATGAAAAATAAAAAAAGAGAGGGAAAAAATAAATGAAAAAGGAAGAAAAAAAGAAAAGGTCCTACCGGGAGTCGAACCCAGGTCGTTGGATTCAAAGTCCAGAGTGCTAACCACTACACCATAGAACCATGTTTGAAAGTGTGTCTAAATAATATACAATCTATTTTCACTTGGATTCTACGATTCCCACAAAAGAGAATTGTATACAGTGGAAATCGGGGCTATCCGATTTTGTTCTTCGATGGAAAGAGTGATACTACGTCGAGAGGCCAGGACACCGAGCTTGGGATTGAGACTCCTTTCCAGTATTAAGGTCAAGGTCGATATCATTTGCCGAGGTTGGAAGAAGGCCCACTTCGAGATAATACTGTTATGATTTAGTAACAGAAAGAGCAAGATACCCGCAACGGTCCGAAGATCACAACGTTAATTTTGGAACAGATTGGTCCTTAGTGGTTAGACAACTGCCCAATATGGTTTCCTACTATAATTAGAAGTGTACCTTATTTAGGACCCCCCGCTCCCACATTATTTGGGATCGCCAGTCTAGGAAAATGATATTATCCCAAGGACTGTCGTCCTTGGGATAATTAGAAGTGTACCTTATTTAGGACCCCCCGCTCCCACATTATTTGGGATCGCCAGTCTAGAAAAATGATATTATCCCAAGGACTGTCGTCCAATAAACCAGATATGTGGTTGGGGAGGGTCATGCCGAGATAAACTTTACAAGCTTGACCTGGGATTGGAGAATAAATTTATTGAATATTTAAAGAACGGAAGGCTCCCATAGGACCCTAAAGAGTCGAGGGCCCTATGAACGAAAGCTTCCCGATTCACATTGGATGAAGACGGAACATTATACAGATGGACGTTCGATGGACCATTGGCAGTATGTTTAGGACCGGGGGACACCGATTATGTTTTATGAGAGGTCCATGAAGGCACTTATAGGAACCATTCCGGCGCCGAATCTTTGGTTCACAAAATCATTAGAGCATGGTACTAATAGGATAGCATGGAAATAGACACTAAGGAGTTTGTTCAAAAATGTGATAAATGTCAAAGGTTTGCACCGATGATCCATTAGCCCAGAGAGCAACTTCATTCAGTCATATCCCCATGGCCATTCGTGAAATGAGGGATGGATATCGTCGGTCCTCTGCCAACGGCCCCAGGTAAAGCTAAATTCATTTTGTTTAACTGACTACTTTTCTATATGGGTGGAAGCACATGCCTTCAAGAAGGTCAGAGAAAAAAAGTTATAGACTTTATCTAGGATCACATCGTGCGTCGATTCGGGATACTTGCCACAATCGTATGCGACAACGGAAAACAATTTGTCGGTAGCAAGGTAACGGAGTTCCTTGAAAAATACAAAATAAAAAGGATATTATCGACGCCGTACCATCCAAGCAGAAATGGACAAGCCAAATCGACAAACAAGACTATCATTCAAAACTTAAAGAAAAGTTTCAATGATACTAAGGGGAAATGGAGGGAAGTTCTGCCCAAAGTCCTTCGGGCGTATCGAACGACATCGAAGTCCAGCACGAGGGCAACCCCATTCTCCGTATTATATGGCTCTGAAGCCTTAATTCCAGTCGAGGTCGGGAAACCTAGCTCCAGATTTTGACATGCAACGGAGGAATTAAATCACGAGGCTATGAATACTAGCCTCGAGCTATTGGATGATAAACGAGAATTTGCGCTAGTTTGGATGGCTGCACAGAAGTAAAGAATCGAGTGATATTACAATAGAAGAGCCAACCTTCGCCACTTCAAAATCGGGGACTTAGTTCTAAGGAAAGTCACCCTCAATGCTCGAGACCTAAACGAATGAAAAATAGGCCCAAATTGGGAAGGACCATATCGAGTCATCAGTGTCATCGGAAAGGGATCCTACAAACTTGGCACGATGGAGGGCGAACAATTGGAATATATCACTACTCAAATGATATTATTGCTGGGGTATGACTTTTTTCCTTTTCCATTTGTATTTGGTTCTAACTTATTGCAGGTGTTCCCTCAGATCATTTTTTATCCTTAATGGGTTTACAACGAGATTTTTAACGAGGCAACAATTATGTGATACCTGAGGAAAATTCAACAGTATCTAAGGCTTCATTTCAATCAACCTCGAATACTGGGGGGAATCACTGTCGGAGGAAATACTTCATGTCAAAGGGTCATGATAGGGAAACCTTGTAATAGGACAAACGGTCAAGTGAACCGTGTCCATATAGATTAGTCGATCCCCAATGGAAAAACATGTACGCATGTATAAATTATTCAAAGAATCATTCTTTCTATATCAAACACTTTGTGTCTCAAAGAGAATTTGTTACTATACAAGTTCCATACTTATGATTTTGTGAGAAATGGCTCAAGGGCCAAGCTCAAATATACCTCGAACACTCGGGGACTGCCATCGACAATCAACGTATTCGAGTTATCTGAACTCGAAACCATAAGCCCTCAAAGAGGTGCCCCTCGATCTATAGGCCGAGTTCGTCATTCTTAGGGACTAACACCTCGAACAAGTTCGAAGTATTATTGGGAACAATCCCAAGAGTCATACCCAACGACTACAACCAAATTAATGCATATCAGAGACGTCTGAACCCCTCACTCAAAATAGGCTTTCAAATTCTTTGAAAACCCGGTTAAAAAAGGCTACCCTCGACAAATAATAAAAAGGGCTTCGATAAAATCAGCCCTAAGAAAACCTTAAGAGGTATCAAATAACTTTAAAACAAACGTGCTAAGGCATAGAAAGCAGAAGGGTTTTCAATCGACATCGAACCCTAAAAAAACTTAATGGGTAAAAAATACATGCTAAGGCATAAAAAAATTTTTGCTAAGTATTTTAAAGCCAAAAGAGGGGAATACTAGCCATTTTCCAGAGGACATATCGGTCCGACCTAAAGAGCCTAAGGTCTGATACACTTAGAGTTCAAAATCTTGTTCTTACTTAATTTGAACCCAAGGGTATGATTATCCTGAACCCAAATAAACAATAACTTGATTATGGATCGATGACTCACCATTATCCGACACAAACCCTTAAGGGTCTATACCTCAAAGTTCGAATCTTATTCGAACTCGACCATGGTAACTTCGAGGAAGCCACCTGAGACAAAGTCTTGAATACACCATTCAAAGAAGAAGACTATGCTAAGATATTCAAATAATTAAGGCATATACCAATGCTTAAAATATACTACAATTACGTGTGTTCTTTAGGTTTGATTTTAATTTTATGAAGCTCCAACTATCGTTTATATTGTTGTCCTAGAGTAATATTTTTGTCAGTTCTAATGGTTTTAAATTAAATTTTTAGAAAATAACGTAAACCATTGATGTAAAGAGTCAATCGTAAAAAGAAAAAAAAATGTTATGGATCTTATGAAAAGTAGTAGGCAAAAACTCAGTTGATTCTGACGACTAGCGTGGTAAAGGTATGAGCTTTTGGAACAAGGAATCGATTTCATACCAATACCAAACGATAATTAGGGGTAAATATTCGGGCGGTTCGGATTGTGGGTCCAGCCCCTTAATTTAAGAAAGTTGTTTTTCTTCTTTTATTAACTTTTGTTAATGTTGGCAACAGAGTAGCCCACATTTTTCGTTTTCTGTCAAAAATGGTAGGTTGCAGAAGATGAAAAGGTCAAATATGGTAGGCATATTTTTCCTATAAAATGAGAGCTTCGGCTCTCATTTTTTATATCAATCTCAGAGGAAAAATATATCTGAGAGCTAGAAAGAAAGAGTGAGGTTTCACAGACAGGATATAAGAAAATAGTCTGTGAAGAAAATAGAGAGTGTGAGCAATATTGTAGTGAGATTAAATATCAAAAGAGGGTTATTTCTTTTGAGTATTGTAGTGGTCTTTGTAATATTTTACTCGGGCCTACAAAGTGTAAATTCCTTACTATAGTGATATTAGTTGCTCCTCTCGGGGTCGTGGTTTTTTTCCCCTTATTCAGAAGGGTTTTCCACTTAAAAATCTTGGTGTCACTGTT